>WEIU01023843.1:129548-141718 GCA_013389925.1 Aegithalos caudatus
TTTTTTTTTTGGGGTTTTTTTTTTTTTTTTTTTTTTTTTTTTTTTTTTTTTTTTTTTTTTTTTTTTTTTTTTTTTTTTTTTTTTTTTTTTTTTGGTGTGTGAATTAACCATCCTTTGTAATTTTAAGGTGGGCCTGCTTCGCTTTTTGAGTTCCCCTAGTCATACATGAAATAATAGTAAACACTAAACTGTCACATTTGTCTAACTTTCAAATTTGCTGCAGAATTGAGCATCATCGAAACAATTTGTTCATCTGAAGGCACAGAAAAACTCCTTCTGTCTAAGCTCACAATGCTTAAGTTCTTGCTGCTGGTAGCAGAGAATAGAAAGAAGCAATAGAAAGACTAGAAAGATTTTTTAAGACTACTTGTAATATTGCATTTTATCTTACAAGTTAAAATTGAAAGCAAAGCATTTCTGCAACCCTAATTCTTATATATAAAATCTATAGGATCTTATTGCCTCCATGTATATGTCTGATGATTATTATTGCTTTTATAAATAAATATTAGTATATAATGTGACAGATTCCCTTGGAATGCATTGTTTATAACATTTCCCGCTGTCATTACAGTAACATCAAAATAATATCTTCACATTTCTGTTCTGTTTTCATTACCATCTTCCATGAGATTTAGAATTTTAGAGCCTCATATATTCAAAGAATTAGGGGAATACACTATACACTGTGACCTTTTCAATATTCCATAACTGCATTGCTGAAAATTTTACTTATCTTCCTTGTTTACTGCTCTTCTCTTTCCTGTATTGTTAATTGTGTGGGGAAGAGTTGAAATGGGTGACCTTTCCAGGGTTTTGTGTTTCTATTGGTCAAAAGATATATCAAACTTACATAGCACTGTGCACTTAACAACACAATGTTCTCTTTGCTTAGAACAGGTAATACAGAAAATTTTTGCAGTTCTGTGGAAATGAAGTGCATGCAAAGAACAGCATTTTGTTTCAAAAACATTCTCATTGATGATAAGAAGAATATCTGCAGTACATCATTTTCAGAAGATCCAACTTCCTGTATCATAGGCATTTAATGACATTCCTGACCCTTAATTTGTGTGACAGCTGTAGCTGGTCTATGGCTGCACAGATAATTTGGCCATCACAGACACCAACTCAACCCGCCTCACTCATTAGAGAATAGAAGTAAACAAGTCTCTCCACACATTAATTATAGGTAGGATTCAGACTCAAACAGGGGCCCCCAGCCAATCCCTTTGAACCATGAATGCACCCATATCACTGGCCAGTGAGGTGGGCAGAGTTAAGACCCTTAACCAATCACATCTGTAAGCATGGGAAATTTGAAACCCCTATGAAAGGGAGCACCTAACTATAAAACCTTGGCTGTTGCTGCCTGATCTCAGTGTGTTCTTGTCTCATTCCTGTCTCCAACATCAGTGACAAAATTGGGAGATTTTTGACTCCAAACATCTTTTGAATTCATGTATATTTTACTGACTGGGTTGTACTTGTAATAGTGTCTTTCCTTTTGTTTTAATATTGAAATGAGAATGGAGAACCATCCTCAGTGCACATCTCTTATTCAGCAGTATTGAGGGCAGGGCATGTTTTCAACCACAGTAATCCTTTAGGGTTAGTGACTTGGAAGCATTCTGTAAATGCTAAAGGTCTGTTAGCCTTAAACCTGGGAAAGAATTGCATTTTATCTACTTACTCTCTTTGTGCTATGCACTTTGATGATACTGAGTATGTGGAACCTCAGCCCAGACTGGTGGGGGTTGTGTTTGTTCTTTCATTGTATTTTTTCAGTGTTAAAAGGAGTGGGGAGGGTATAAAGGGGAAAGAAAAACCTTTCAGAAAAGGTGTGAAAGGAAGACTTATACTGTCTGCATAATCTTGAAAAGAAGCAGGGAGAGTTTGTGTCTCAGTTTTCATGAGGGATGGCAAACTAAGCACACTTTGCCAAACCACCCCCTTGGCAACCCTGCATGGTGAGAGTGTCTATAGTGATTTAAAGAAATCGTATATTTATGACTGATAATTGTCATCATGAGACCCCACCTGGAGCACCACGGACACTTCTGGTGCTGTCAACACAAGAAGGACATAAAACATGGAACTGTTGGAGTAAGCCCAGAGGAGGCCATGGGTGTGCTGGGGGGACTGGAGCACCTCCCCTGTGGAGCCAGGTTGGGAGAGCTGGGGTTGCTCAGCCTGGAGAGGAGGTGAACTCAGAGCTCTTTCCAGGGTCTGAGGGGCTGCAGGGAAACCAGAGAGGGACAATTCCTCAGAAATTGCAGACAGGACAGGGAAGGTATGGATTCAGGCTAAATTCAGGTCAGATATTGGGCAGGAATTGTTCCCTGGCAGGGTGGGAAGGCCCTGGCACAGGGTGCCCAGATAAGCTGTGGCTGCCCCTGGATCCCTGGCAGTGTCCAAGGCCAGGTTGGACACTGGGTCTTGGAGCAACCTGGGATTGTGGAAAGTATCACAAATAGAGACATGGAATCAGGAATTTTAAAATCCATGTCCCATATATTGTGAGAATTTTACCACAATATTTGCCAGGTGTATTTGGTGCAGCACACCAAATCTGTGAGTACTGATAAAAAAAGGCAAAGATAAGCTAAATCTGACTCAGTGATAAGCTGCTTTTTTCCCTAAGGTCTGGGATACTCCCAGTTTGACAGAATTAGTGGCACACATGGCTACTGTGCTCAGCCACTAGAAGAAAGAATGGTGGTGAACCAGCATACTGTGAATTCTGGTTTTCATCCGGATTTCTTTTGCAGTTGTCTTTGCCAACTAGAAGTTTAGTATTTTAGATGTGATTTTGAAATACTTTGTACATGATCCATAACAATTCTGACACACTACCATCACAAATCGATGCAACACAGACAACGAAGTCAGAGTGACAAAAGAAGGGGCTTTACTTTTTTCACTTCACCATATATACATTTTAGAGAAAGGGACCAAATTGGAAGACAGAGGTCCAATCTCTTCAATTCCACTGGTCTTAGAAAATGTCCATCAATTGTCCCACCTACCTGGAGGGAGTGTCAACAATAATATTGTTTATAGAAAATGTGTGAGAATATAACTCCAAAATACGTAAACAATCAGAAGGCTAGAAAGAACAGCAAAAGAACAGCAAAAGAACAGGGCGACATCTCATCCTTTTTCTGTTATAAAAAAGAAAAATAGAAAAAAGAAAAATTAACAATGTTACAGAGTAAAAATATGTACAAAGATCAACGTGTGGCTGTGGAGGAATCATCGGAGTGAACATTCATGTTGCCTGCATCCGAATTATCACCTGATGATTTGCCCACTTGATTTTCAGTTTGGTCCCAGCTTCTACCTTGCCTGTCGGCCAGATTCTGTCTCTGCAGTCACAGGTCAGGACAGACGCACTTTGAAGGTACCCAGAGCATCCCAGGATCTGTGGATAAGCAAGCATATCCTCGCTCCATAGCGATAAGGTCATAGGGACCTTCCCCCTGTTTAGTAACCAGGTTCCGGACCCGAACCTTCCCTCGAGGCTGATGTGTCTTGTCCGAAGCCTGTAACGAGAGAGGATGGTTTAAAATGACAGGGTTACTGGAGTTCTGTGGCACTGTAGGGTGACTGATGACATATAAAACCTTTTTCAACTGACTGTGCAGGGTTTCATCCTGCATTCCCCATTTTTGTTTTTGGAGAACATGCTTCAGGGTACCATGAGCACATTCTACAACAGCTTGACCTGTCGGAGAATGAGGGATGCCAGATCTGTGTGACACACCCCATGACTGCAGGAACTGCCTCACATGCTGAGATGCATAAGCAGGACCATTGTCGGTTTTCACGGCAGAAGGTATGCCTAGAACAGCAAAGGCCTGCCTCCAGTAGGCAATGACATCATGGGCCTTTTCTCCCATGTGAGCAGACGCCCACATGCTGAGGAGAATGTGTCCACCGTGACATGCACATACTTGAGCCAGCCAAACTCACCAACCTGGGTGACATCGGTCTGCCAAGCTCCAAGGCCTTATGGCCTCTGGGGTTGACCCCCGCTGGCAAGGGCGCAGCCAGTGCGTGACAGTCGTCACAGGACTCGACGATGTTGCGAGCCTCAGTTGCTGTCAGCTGGAACTGCTTCTGCAGAGTATGTGCGTTCTGATGGAAGAACCCGTGCGATGCCTTGGCCTGCGCGAGTGTGTCAGGCTGAGGTGCCACCCACGCTGGGTTAGCCAGCTTGTCAGCCCTCGCGTTACCTTCTGCTACAAACCCTGGCAAACTGGTGTGGCTTCGTACATGCAGAACGTAGTATGGATGAACCCTGGCCTGAACAGCACACCACAGAGTCTTCAGCAAATGAAACAAGGCAAGATTACTGACCTCTTTCAAATCTGAAGACCCCAACCATTGTGTGATGTTGGCTACATAGACAGAATCCATGACCAAGTTGAAAACTTCCTGGGAAAAGTCCTCATATGCCATGACTACAGCCCTCAGTTCGAGCAGTTGGACTGACCCATCCTCATGTCCTTCTAAAACCTGCCACTCAGATCCATCCCTCCAAGTCGCAATGGCCTTTTCTGTTTTCCCCAAACTGTCAGTGAAGACGGTGGGTCCTTGCACTGGTTCCTGGCTATTTTTGGGCAGCAAAGAAATTTTTGTGTCTTTTGCCACTTGCAGTAGCCTGTGGCTAGGCAGATGATAAGTGATCGGCCCTGAAAAATTTTCCAGAGCACTTTGCAATGAGGTACTGTTTGCAAGGCTCCAGTCGAATTCCTCCCACTGTACTGGGAGTATGATCTTTGCTGGATCTGCACCCATCAATTGCAAAGACCATTGCCAGCTTTTGCTTATTAAGTGAGCTAAAAGCTCAAACAATGGAGTTGCCGTCTTACGGCTGATGGGGCAGGAAAACCCATTCCAAGACGTGCAAAAGGTCAGACCAATCATCATTCCATTGGTTGGACTGTTGGTTGTAGATCTGGAGTGGTGATGAACACAGTGGTATCAATGGAAGGATCAATTTGATGAACTTGGCAAGCAGAAACAGCTTGCTGAACCTCCTCCAGCACCTGCTCTGCCTCAGTGGTCAATGTGTGAGGTGATTTTAGATCAGAGTCTCCTTTTAATAAGTCAAACAATGGGGACAGTTGTGCATTGGTCAGTCCCAAGTATGGACTTAACCAAGTGATGACACCTACTAGCTTTTGAGCATCATTCAGTGTCTCCACTGACTGCCCTGCACAAATTTCACCTCCTGGTGTCTGATAGTCCGTTCTGGAATTTTGACTCCCAAATACTTCCGCGGAGGTTGTTGTTGACCTTTTCTGGAGCCACCTGCAGCCCATGAGAATGCAACGCATTCAACAACTGAGGCTGAATCCTCAGCGGCTCATCCTGGGTAGGTGCAGAAACCAGAATATTATCCATATAATGATAGACATGAGCTTCAGGGAACTGTTTACGAACTCCAGATAAGGCTCAGGCCACATACCATTGGCATATAGCAGGAGAATTTTTCATGCCTTGAGGCAAAACTTTCCATTGATACCTCTGTGCAGGCTCAGTGTTGTTAATTGCTGGCAACAAGTAGGCAAATTTTGGTCTGTCATTGGGATGTAAAGGATTCATGAAAAAAACAATCCTTCAAATCCACAATGACGACCAGCCAGTCTGCAGGAAGCATAGTAGGCGATGGCATGCCGGTCTGCAATGTTCCCATGCTTTCCATCACGGCATCAACTTTCTGGAGGTCTTGTAACAACCTCCATTTCCCAGACTTCTTTCGGATACAGAAAACCGGAGTGTTCCAGGGACTGGTGGAAGGTTCCCGGGGTGTCCCTGTTCCAATTGCTCTTGAACTAGATTTCGAAGGGTGTCAAAGGTGTCAAGGGGAAGGGGCCACTGGTTTTCCTAGATGGGTTTGTCCACCAGCCACTGTAAAGGAGGCATAGGACATTCCGTGCCCTTCGTCGCAGTGGCCCCCATCAAAAATCCATCCCAATATGCACCCCCCACGTGGACAGAACATCCCAGCCCCATAGGTTAACAACCATTTCTGTCACATGAGGCCAGACCATGGCTGCTGTCCCTCCGTGTTTGTGATCAGCACAGGCCGCTGGCTGATGTAGCACTGTGACGTTCCTCCCAGTCCCGTGACAGTTGTCTCCACCTGGCTCAGGGGCCACCCCTGGGGCCAGATGGCCAGGGAAAGAATGGTGATGTCAGCGCCTGTGTCGAGAAGACCGCATAGCTGGATCTCAGATGGTGTGGCACCAGGCATGGACAGGGTACAGACCATCTTGGGATGTTCCTTGAACATGACAGCAGTCCAGTGGACTTGAAGCGGCCCAGTGGATTGAAAGATGCCCTTTCCTCATGCCCGGTCTTCTGTCCTGTGAACAGCAGACTTAACAGGCAGAAATTGAGCAATCTGCATCCCTTTGGGGATAGTAAGAGTAGGGGTGGATGTGGATACCATGGCATAAATCTGTCCGGTGTAGTCAGCATCAATGAGTCCTAGGTGCACAATGATACCCTGAGTGGTGGCACTAGATCTCCCCATAAGGAGAGCACTCATGCCATCACCCAAGGGACCAAAGGCATCCAAGGGGACCCTGTGTACCTTGTTAGTGTCTATGACGACCATTGTGGCTGCGCAGATTTCAACACCTGCTGACCGGCAGGTGCTGGCTGCAAGCTGGCTGAGCAAACCTCCATTGGTTCTGGTGCCGGGACAGAAACTTGTGTCTGCACGCATCGCCTCGGCATGCTCTGTTTCATGTTTCCCAAAACCGGTAAAGGCTGGCCATTCACATGAACTGTTGTCATACAGACATCCTGAGTATGGTTCGGTTTTCCACACCGACCATGCACAAACAAAGGAATTGCACACTTCAGCACCTTCTTCCTCTGTTTCTTGTTTGCCTGAACAGTCCCCTGCCGTCACTGTTTGCCCTGCAGGACTATCCAGGCCAGCTGCACAGCTGTAGCCAAAGTAGCCACCTTAGGATTTGAGGCACCTATCCATGCACAGGCTTCCGCCATTTGAGACACGGAAGGATCACCAGGAAGAGCCTCAATTATTTTCCTGCAGTCATTATTGCAGTAGCTCCTTGCAAGGTGCTTGAGCAGGAGCTTCCTTGTGTCAGGGTCCTCTACTTGCTTCTCTACAGAAGCAGTCAGCCTCTCTGAAAATAACAGAAAGGATTTGTCTGCACCTTGGATAACCTTCACAAATGACTCCTTAGGAGAAGCCATTTCTATGGTCTGGACCAGGGCTGCCATCCCTGTCTGCTGGCATTGCTCACGCACCAGGGGATTGTAGGCAACTTGCCCGTTGACATCCGCGTATCTGCCTGTGCCTAACAGCATATAGGTGCTAACTGCACACCTGGGGTCCTGTGGATCCAACGAAGCATTCTGCTCAACTGCTCTGGCTGCCAGTTGAGTCCATTTAGATTCAAAGATGTCATATTCTACAGGCTGGAAAAGTATACAAGCCAGGCTTCGGATGTTGAATGGCGTCAGCAGATCAACATTAAAGAAACAAAGCATTTGCATCACTTCTATTGACCAAGACCATACTTCCCAACCTTATCGTGGAGTTCCATCATAGCCTTCCATGACAATGGTTGATGGGAATTGTGCGTTACAGCCTGAAACACAGGAAAAGCTTGACACCCTCCTGGTAGAGCGAGAGCACCTGGCTCCACAGGGACAGGGACAGATGCCTGACTGGGAGGGAATGTCAACAATAACATTGTTTATAGAAAATGTGTGGGAATGTGACTCCAAAATATGTAAACTATCAGAAGACTAGAAAGAACAGCAAAAGGACAGGATGACATGGTTCAAAGTTTTTTTTGGTAAGGAGTAAACTCAAATAATGAGAAAAAATATTTGCCAGCCATAGACTATAGCAAGGAGAACTTAAAGGATTGAACAGGTTTGCTCCTTACAGCTTGTTCTCCTTCAGCTGTAGTGGGATGCAGCGGTGACAGTGCCCACAGCATTCCTAGAGCTACTGTCACGGCAGATGCCATGTGAGATGCCACCCATCCTTCCAGACCAAGCTTCCAGGCTGTTCCAGACATTCCTTATCCATTCTCTGAGCAGCCCTTGCAGCCCTTGTGTGGGTAAAGACAATAAAGAGGGCATTTAGGATAGGCAGCTGCCATGGGAATCCATCAAGAGGGGAGATTCCTGTCTATTCGAATGATGAAAATTGTTTTTGAACTCATGAAAGTTTTTCTTTAGAGCCAGACAGGAGCAGTTTCTTTTATTAGAACATGGAAAATTTGATTTCCAGGCATCACCTGAGATATGCATATGTGTATACTACAAAAGCTTACACAGATTCCCTATTTTAATACTGATTTTAAAGGACTGAAATTTCGTGTATCTTCTTTGTGATATTTTGAGGGCTTAATTCCTATGTCATGGCAATGCTTATCAGCAAGCACTGAAAAGCTTTAATTACTTGGTACTTTAGTTAGTTATGTATGCATGCAAAATTTAACTATTTCCCCAGAAGCAAATAAAGTCCACATTTATTATGTTACATAAAAGTTATGGAATGATTTAGGTTAATTAAGCCAAAGGCTGTCTTACTTGGGATTTAGCTCATCTAAATGATGCATAAAATTAATCTCAGAAAAATATTTCATATGAAAGTGCTCCATGAGAAAGAAGTGTTAGGATCTTCTCAGAAGGATTTTTTTTATAGGAAATGTATCTTATGGTAGTAAGGTACATGTATATTATGTAAACTGACCGAATTGTAGCAAGGCCTTAATTTCTCAAACTAATCAAACAAAATTGTCATCAAGAAGAATGAGAAAATCAGAAGTGTAAAAGAAGACAGAATTTAAAGCAGAAGAAAAGAGTGCGATGAAAATATTAGGAAATTTGAATAGAAAATTGTGAAATTGGAGTAAGATGCAGGTGATAAGAAAAGGCAAGAGGAAAAGTCAAAAAGAACCAAGTTCTCAAAATTTGATAATTTAAGTAATCAAGTTTTACTATTGCAATGATACTTACAGGCTGTTGCCTGTTCAAAGCAACTTAATCTCCTTCTGCCCAGGGTTAGTGTTACACAACAGACTGTCGGAGAACCAAATACTACCAACGATTTTCCAAGAGAATTTATTGATAACTAACATTGAGAATTGCTTACATGAGTGATGTGAGGACAGAAGAATTATTCTGTATGTAAGAGCTACATTAAGAATCCCACAGGTTAAATCCACATGTTAAACACTTTGGTCAGTTTGATGGACAAAATCATGAAAGCAGAGGAGTAAAGAATACAGGAAGTGAAAAGGATCAAAGTAGTTTCAGGATTATGTGGGATGAATGAATGAGTGGATGAATGAGTGAATGAATGAATGACTGGTAATGTTGAGCACTTCTGTATCGTAGTGATTTTTTTCTCCATTTTAGATTTTATATATGGAAAGCATAATCATGGAATTGTGGGATAGTTTGGTCTGGAAGGACACCTTTCAGGTGCTCCCCAGGTGTCCCAGGCTGCTCCGTGCCCCAATGTCCAGTCTGGTCTTGGGCACCACCAGGGATCCAGGGGCAGCCACAGCTGCTCTGGGCACCCTGTGCCAGGGCCTGCCCACCCTCCCAAGGAACAATTCCTGCCCAATATCCCATCTCACCCTGCCCTCTGGCAATGAGAGCCATTCCCCCTTGCCCTGTCAATCCAGTAAATTGTGTCTCTCCATCTTTCTTGTCATCTTCCTTCAGGATATAACATAAGGGTCTAATCCAAGACATAATGCAATGGTTTTCCAGGAGTGGGCTGAGAAACTCAGGTGGCAATGGCAGACACACTGGAAGCTCTCACAGTTGCTAACATTTTATAAAGCCCAAGGCATGTGCCTGTACTGAGGAATAGATGGAGTTTCAATACATAAGAATAGATTTTTATTGCAAGACTTTGTAAAGATAGGCTTAGTTACCACTGCATTGAGAGGGATGAAGTTCTATGAAGTTTCACAAACAGCTGATGATTTAATAAACTACATGAAGCAGAGGGATTCTTAATGAATGCAGTTCCAATGTCACAAGAGAGCACTTGTAATCTTTTCTCACTCTCATAAAAGGGCTCCTGGGAAACTCAGTTAACCCAGTGAGGAGGCTGGAATGACTTTGGGGCTGGAACACAGCTCCTCATTGCAGGGTCTCATCAGCTTCACAAGCTCCTTGTTCGAAAGGTAGTGGAATGTGAGACGACTCAAATTCTACCACACTCTAAAAATGAAAACATTCCAGTGGTCATTTCTACATAAAGAAAAATGATCCCCTGAGTCCCTAGACCTCCTGGTGTAGAAGTAGAAATTATTTTCAGCTTTTTCTCTCCTGGAGGTATCATGTCACCCTGATCTTTTTCAGCCTTCTGATGTTTGCATTCTTGTAGTGGAGTTTCTCACAGATTTTCATGTCAACAAAGTCTTGTTTATCATTCCTTACTTGAGGAGGGAGAATTGATGGACTTCTAGTTTGACCAGTGTGGTTGGAGAGGTGGCAACTTCATCCTCCAATCCATGGTCACTCTCCAAAATCTATATAAATCAAAGTAGGAAAATAAACTTCCCCCTTTTCACCCTGATGACTTGACTGCATGTGTGGCACTCATTTCGTGTCCAGTAGCGACAGTATCACATCTTTGTTTATGCTGAAATACAAACTACACATCTTGAAGTCCAGGCCTCATGGATAAATCTGACTTTCATGGCAAATACAGAAGAATTTGATTGTAGGAAAAATCTGAGTTTCAGAATTCTGCTTGAAATTTGGGCTGTATTCTCAGAGATACTTTCTTATATCCACCCATCACAGATTTTGAAGGCTTGGAAGAAATCATGCACTTTTTATTTAAAGCTTAAATGGCAAGTGGCCAACTCTGAAATTTGCTCCATCAGGTGGTACAAAAATTAATTTCAGAAAGTTCAGAGAATGTTGTGGAGGAAATCTTTAGTAACTCAGTGTGCGCTTTTAGCTGATATAAACAACAATGCTGTGAGAAAAACAAGGAAATATTGATGTACTCAGTCATTCTTATTTTATCTAAGCTTTATTACTATCTACAAAAAGGCAATATTAAATGATAACTTTATTTAGTTAATGAAAGCTCCATGAAGAAACTGCAATCCTCTGTTGTAACATGGATATATTGGCAGTAAGAAAACCTATGCTTTCTCAGCTGGATGTCACTAATTAATATCTTGCTGTCTAATTAGCTTCTTTCCTTCTCATTGGAATATTGATTTAGAAAAAAATGTCCACGTTGCCAGCATGTGCTGTTTTCCAGCAGAACACAACATCTGGCTTCCCACCAATTAATATAAAATAGGGGGAAAGTGCTGAGTTTATTACGAACACCAGAACCTCTAGGAGGTAAAAACATTAAGTATATGTTGGTTTATCATTGTCTTCAACATGCAAAGACATCAAGATTGACCTCTGAAATTTATGTGGATGCCAGTGGGACAATGGGCTTATTTTAATTTTTTTTAGAAGTTTTAATATTATTAAATTTATATTTTCTAGGAAACGTTGAATTATAAATATTGTCATCCAAGAAACTGAGCTGTATCTACAATCAAAAGGAAATTCTTAGGGATACATAACAAAAATAATATAATTGAGTTTTAGAAGACCTTTTCCTTATGAAACAGATGTTACCCAAAAGCATATTCAAAGGGGCTGGGGTACATTTGAGCAAAGGGAATATGGAGTTCATATAAATACTACAGTTTGTCAGATATTTCTGTCATTGTTTAAGTGTCTCTTCTTACAGTTTTCTCCTCCCATGCCTCCAGGCAGCTCTGCCTCAGGGGACACCTCTGTCAATGTGGTCCCCCCTCCTTGGTCCAGGCAGGAGAACAGATAGGGGCAGGGCAGCACCAGCTCTGTGTGTGTACCAATCAGCTTTGCCAGACTTCCATGTAGTTTTTTCCCTTTTTTGTATCACAGACATGCTGAATGGCAGTAGCTGGGACATGACCAGGTAATCCATGGAAGTTATTTCCAGTTGCCGTGAATACAGGGATGAGTGCAATTTCTGGCTCTGGAGGTTACCAGGGGGTTGTCAATATTGCTCAACCCCAGATTGGGGAAATTGTAAAAGTGCTGGGAAACCTTTTTCATAAACTAAACTAAAAAAAAAAAAAAAA
>WEIU01023843.1:141759-159751 GCA_013389925.1 Aegithalos caudatus
GCCCCTTAAAACCCCTGAAATCCCTTGTTTCACTAATACCAAGCTCTTTCTGTATGTTAAGATCCTGTCCTAAGTTAGGTTCTCTCCGGTGTAAGGCAGCAATGGCAACGTTGTTTGATCTAAAGATGAAGGGCTGGTCTGTGAGAATCATGGAACGGTTTGGGCTGGGAGGAACCTCAAAGCCTATCCCATTCCACCCCTGCCAGGGGCAGGGACACCTCCCAACCTTCCACTCTCCCAGGCTGCTCCAAGCCCCAGTGTCCAACCTGGCCTTGGATCCAGGGGCAGCCACAGCTGCTCTGGGCACCCTGTGCCAGGGCCTGCCCACCCTCCCAGGGAACAATTTCTTCCCAAAATCCCATCTAACCCTGTCCTCTGGCAGTGGGAGACATTCCCTGTGTGCTGTCACTTTATGCCCTCACAAAACTCTCTAAGGAAGTTTCATCTTCAAGCCTGAGCAGCTAGTCATGGATGACCATTCCAGTGTTTCTGGGACTAATGTGATGTGCGGGACACAAAAGTTCAGTGTGCTAGAAGTTATTAAAGCTCTTTTCTTTTTTTTTTTTTTTTCAGGAAAATTTCCTGGATCTGCAAATGCTGTTGTAAATATCATTTTACATAAGCACATTAATGATCAAATATTAGATTACCCTTTTGTGATATTTTCTCAGCTTTAATTTTTATTTAATTGAAACTATTAGTAGGGCTGTAACATTTAGAAAAATGTCTGCTGGAAGGTCAGGTGCTGTTTATCCAAAAGTACATATTTGTCCAGCAAGCTAATATTTTTAAGACATTGTAATATTATCCACACTATATACATTTTCTCAGAGATTGTGCTGGGGTGGGGCTTTTAAAGCTTTTTAAAAAAGGTTGCAAAAAATTGTTACAAAGAGCTTTTTAATAACAGAATTTGCAGGGCCATAATGTTGGCTGATATAATTTTGTCATCTTTCCAGCTGAAAGGTTTGAGTAACATCTAATATAAAATTAATAAATTTTTTTGTAAATACTTTGTGTCTCACTTTTCCTTTCATCATCAAATGTGTACTTCTTATGTACCTATTGATTCTCTTTGATTTCTTTTCTGAATACAGATTTTTTAAATTAGAGTCCCAAGTTGATTTCAAGATATTTAAAGCACTCATTTTAAAAAGTATCAGTCTTTAATTATTTAGGGTACAGTGCTGTTAAAACATCTTGCTCTAGTCTTTCACATGTAAAAAAATATAAAAATGTGAAATGTAAATTTTGCATTGTTTACCTTGAAATTTTCTACAGATTATGGATGCGTCTTTTTTCTTCTTTTTGCCAATACACATAAGATCAAGTCACATTCTGTGTTCTGTAACATAGATAACCATCCTTAGCTTAGAAAATCTGCCAGATCAGAAGAATTCATCAGAAATCCTGTTTTCCCAGTTAGTTATATGAAGCTCCTTGTTGAAGTCCTATAGGATGACTCTTTTGAAAACACTGAAAAGACTGTGAACGGAATTTTTTTCAGAAATACTTTTCTACTAATATATCATAGCTTGGAAAGGATTTATAAGGTTATTTTGACTTTATCCTGACATTAGAGGATTATTGTCTGAAATTTATCATCCAGTATAGATCATGTCCTGTCAGTTTTCAAATTTTTTTTTCTTTTAAATATCAGATCTTTCAAATCCTGTTTATTTTCCTGTTGCTCATAAACCATCTTCCTCAGAAGTTTATAGAGAGTACATTAGATGATACTGGGAGGGCAAGTATTTCTTATGAATGGGTGTAGTAATGTTCATGTAAGTCCAAAATATGCTCCTGGGATTCTTTTGATTGTTGGGAATAAGTAAATGGGAATTCTATATTCCCTTTTTTCACCTAGTGTGGGAGTGTCTTTATGCTAATATAGACACATTTGTAACTTTAACTGCTGGCATTATAGTAGAAAAACCCCGTTATTCCCAAAAAGTAGCAGGCTTGAGAAAAAATATAAATTCAGTTAAAACACATAGAAATGATTAGACATTAAAAAGTCCCTTCAAAACACTTTTTTTTTTCCTTTTTTTCCTTTTCAATTATTCAGGAAATCTTGTAGGTACAACTTTGCTGGAGTTTTCTCCATGAGCTGTAACTTGTCTACTTTTGATGCCTCCTCCTTGAGGGATATTTTGCTCTGGGATTCCAAATGAAAAATGTAGCTTTTAGGAGGACTGTCTTAGATATATTTTTCCTAAATTTAAATAATTCCTGCCATAAGAAGATTGCTCTCTCGAGTAAAGTCTTCCTACTTCCAGCAGGAGGTATTTCTCTTCCTGCTGAAATGAGTGGTGTTCTTTGCTTTTAAACATGTACCAATAATTTGAGTAGAATCAGCTCCTAGAGGCACATATTTGAAATATCATAATAATGTTTCTTTTGCCTCTTCATTCATTTATGCAAAATGAGAGAGAAGATTTTTTTTCTTTATTCTGTCTACTCCGTTACTTATCCCAAGATTAAAGTCTGGGAAAAACATGGAATTACCATTCATTTATCTTCTTTGTAAAGCTCCTCTAAAATAATTAATTTTTCTTTTTAGTTAGAGTACTCTGAATTGAAGCAGCTACTGAGATTTATGTGGGACTTTGATGTTGTAATCAGAATTCTTTTCTGAAGGCTGATTTTCATGATTATAAAATTTTCTGGGTTGTGTTCCTCCTTGTAAATCCACAAAAATCTTGAACTACAAGATGTACCTTCATGTTGAATTGTACTTGTTGTATTGTAAGTAATCATTGAAGATATGTGTGGTCATGATGCTGAAGCTGAAGAAAATTGACCAGAATTTCTATCCCCCCCCCCAAGTGGAGGTTTAAATTTTATTTTTATCTACAAGAGAAATTGATAAGCAGCAATAATGAGCCTACAAATCATTGGAAATATCATGGATAGAGTCAAGTTAATTAAGAGTAAGAGGAAACCAAGACAGAATTGCATTTTGGGGTTTGAGAAATGCAGGAGAGAGCTAGGGAAATTCAGGACCTTAACTGAAGTCCTAAACAAGAAAGCACTGAACACTGGGTTCAAAATTTTTTCATCTGACCCTGTAGACCCTGGTGGATTGATGAAGGCTCTTTTATTCACTTACAGGTCTTCTCACACTGTCACAAAAGCCTGGGCCTACTGGAAGTTATCTTATATTGATTTCTTTGAAAGCGTCTGATTTTTTTAGCTCAGTTAACATTGCAGTGTAGCAGTAGGTTGGGTTTGGATTTTTTTTTCCTTCAATTTTTAGTCCTTCTGATTTAATTATAAGCAAAACAGAAATATGTAGATACCTGTAAGCACTTTACAGCTGATTTAACTTCAATAAACCAGTTCCATATCTGTGCTATCACACGTGCTGTCCTAGCCCTCAGCACACTGGGCTGTGCCTCTGACCCTTCTGATTTATGTAAGTCTGAACTTCATTTTCTGTGCTCAGCAGCCTCTCTAGCTCAGCCAGCCCCATGGGAGTGAGGCAATGCCAGAAGAGGCAGCAAAAAGAGGTTGTGATAAATGGCTGTTCAGGCGTGTGCGTGTTTAGTTGAGAGAAAATGAGAGTGGCTGATACTGTTGTTAACTTGCCTAATTACCCGAGAAATGAAGGGTGGCAACTGTGATGGGAATTGTCCAAAAAGTGAGATCTGAGTATCTTTGAACTTCTAAATGTGATATTGCTACCACGCAAATTAATACAAGGATAGTAGTGGACACATTTGTCAGTATAATATAATTTGGAAAAAAAATGGTATAAATCTGTAAAGAAATTTTCTTCTGTATTTTCTGAAGAGAAATGCAGCCAAAATTTTAATGCAAAGCATGTTGATACTTGCAATAGCTTTACGTTTACTAATAAACCAAGTAATTTACAAGTTTAGAAGTTGGCTTTTAATTGCCATATAAGCAACACAGAAATTGCCAGGTACCAATTTTTTGAGTGTTGTTTTGATGTAAGGAGTGGAATATAGGAGGATTCCAGCTGTTTCCACTTTATGGATTTTGGAAATTTTTAAGAATTTGCAGCAATAAATCTGTTGATAGAAATAACACTATATAGTGTAAAAGACTTTTACAGGGGCAGATTTTGAGCTCTTTAGTCCCTATAAACCTGTGGTACTTGTAACATGCTCCTTAATGATTACTGATATGAAAGAAATTCAAATATAGATTTGTATATTGGACTTGTCAACTGGGGGGAAAATAAGGACTGGTAATACCCAGATAGATATGCCTAAATAACAGCAAGTTCCCTAATCTGCAGTTTACTGGTTCAATGTCAACTGGGGGGAAAATAAGGACTGGTAATACCCAGATAGATATGCCTAAATAACAGCAAGTTCCCTAATCTGCAGTTTACTGGTTCAATGTCAACTGGGGGGAAAATAAGGACTGGTAATACCCAGATAGATATGCCTAAATAACAGCAAGTTCCCTAATCTGCAGTTTACTGGTTCAATTTTTTACCAGTTGCTATGCTTTGTGGTTTTGTTCAGCTAACAGGGTAAATAGATACAATCCCCATGACAGCTAAAGAGCAGCTATGCTCACTTCCAGTGACTGGGGCAGCCAAACTGCTCATGGTTTTGCTAAATCTGCTTTTTTTCTGACCAGTCTTGATGTCTTTCTGTGGCAATCTGTGGGATTGCTCCTAATTTATAAGAGCAGTGGTGAGAAGGCTAAATGGATCTACAATGGACAGCAGTGTTCCAGTTTTCACAGAATCCCAGAATCCTTTAGGTTGGAGAAGCTCTCCCAGCCCATCCAGTCCCAGATGTGCCCCATCCCCACCTTGTCCCCAGCCCAGAGCACTCAGTGCCACCTCCAGCCCTTCCTGGGACACCTCCAGGGATGGGCACTCCAAACCTCCCTGCCCAGGCCCTGCCAAGGCCTGACCACCTATTCCATCCAGAAATTCCTCCTGATTCCAACCTGAGGCTCCCCTGGCCCAGCCTGAGCCCCTTCCCTCTCCTCCTGTCCCTGTTTCCTGGGAGCAGAGCCCAACCCCTCTGGCTGTCCCCTCCTGTCAGGAGTTGTGCAGAGCCACAAGGGCCCCTGAGCCTCCTTTTCTCCAGGCTGAGCTCCTTTCCCAGCTCCCTCAGCCCCTCCTGGGGCTCCAGACCCTTCCCCAACTCTGTTCCCTGCTCTGGGCATCCTCCAGCCCCTGCAGNTCCCCAGCCCAGAGCACTCAGTGCCACCTCCAGCCCTTCCTGGGACACCTCCAGGGATGGGCACTCCAAACCTCCCTGCGCAGGCCCTGCCAAGGCCTGACCACCTATTCCATCCAGAAATTCCTCCTGATTCCAACCTGAGGCTCCCCTGGCCCAGCCTGAGCCCCTTCCCTCTCCTCCTGTCCCTGTTTCCTGGGAGCAGAGCCCAACCCCTCTGGCTGTCCCCTCCTGTCAGGAGCTGTGCAGAGCCACAAGGGCCCCTGAGCCTCCTTTTCTCCAGGCTGAGCTCCTTTCCCAGCTCCCTCAGCCCCTCCTGGGGCTCCAGACCCTTCCCCAACTCTGTTCCCTGCTCTGGGCATCCTCCAGCCCCTGCAGGTCTCTGTGGCCAGGATGGCTCAGAACTGAAGTTGCCTCAGCAGTGTCAGCACAGGGGAAAATCACTACCCTGATAAGGATGTCACTGGCCAAATTGGATGCCATTGATTTTATTTGATAATTTATTATTAATGTGGTTTTCTTATGTAATGCATAATGTATCAGTTTATTATTTATGTATTACAAGGAGGAACATGCTCATTTTACTTTAAAAGGGCCTTTTGCTGAGAAGCAGGGAAGAAGGCAACCTTTTCCCTTCACAGGAAGTCCATCCTTCATTTTCACCTTGTAGTTATGTAAAAAAGTGTTGTTTTCTCATTGGCTTTTACAAGGTTTAGGGGAATGGATTAATCTTGCAGACATCTGTACAAGGTGCTGGGTCTGTTCTGTCGCTTTGCATGGTGTGAATTCCTGGGTGAAATGGGGAGAGATCTCATACCACATCAGCTGCTCGGCAGTAACTCCCTGTTCTTCCCTGCAGTCAGTGTTGAGTAATTTTTAACAATTTATCCCCCTGGCAAGAGCAGGATGGCTCACCTGAGGTATTTGTTGTCATGTCCCAGGAAGGTGATTTCATGTTTGGCATGTGTTGGGTTCCTGATGGAGCTCAAGGGCATCCTCTGGCTGCTTCTGCTCATTCTTGACCCTTTAAACGAGTTCAGCTTCCAAGTACATTGTTGTTTATCCATTGATCTTCCCCTCAGCTTCCTGCTGTACTACACAAAACACTTTTGGAGTTCTCACAGGTAGTTATTGATCATGTCTTTTCCTCCAAGCTGGTAAATTTAAGATGCTTTAGGCAAAAAAAAACCAGTTTTGCTTTACTGTGGGTGCTTAATAATGCAGAGCGCAGAGCAAACTTGTCCTTTTAACAGTGTTGTCTTTTTAACAGACTTTTTGGCCAGTGTTCCTTTTACTTAGAGAATTTTTCCCCATAAGGTTGCTAGGAGACTAAGTACTCTGTGCTTATGGGTGCTTGACCAAACAAAGAGGTAGCCAAATGAGAGTTTTGAGGCAGATGCTTTCTGACAATGGCCCAGCTGTTAAAACCAGGTGGGGCAGTGTTTCTTATATCTTTCACCACCCATCCTGCCTCCGGGGGATATCTGCTGATAATGGGCCCTTAAGGCTCACCAATGACATGACATCATCCCATTCTGAGATGCTCCACCCAGTGAGGGGTGCACCAAGTGTTCCTACCTGGATAAAAGTGAGACATAGGAACACCAGGCATCCCGTTTTCCACTGGATTCCTGGGGGAAGACTGGACCCATTTCGCCTCCACTGGACCTTCTACAGGACCATCTCTACTCCACAGAACTGCGTCTCTTACTCCAGGAGAATTCATCTGGACTGCTTCTAACACCCTGACCAACAGGGTGTCAGTTCACATCCCTGACTCTGTCGGGGTTTTCTAGGGATTTTCTTTGCTTTTTTTTGCATGTCTTTCTGTACTGCTACATTTGTATTTTTAGTATTCCTAGTGAAGAACCATAATTCCTATTCCCAAAACTTTGCCTGAAAGCCCCTAATTGCAAAATTATAATAATTTGGGGGAGGGGCTTACATTCTCTATTCCAAGGAACTTCCAGCTTTTTGCTGGCAGATACCTGTCTTTCTAAACCAGGACACAGAGCTTTACCATATTAATTCTGTGACTGCAGTGATCCAAAAAAGAGGGATTTTGGTTGTCTTAATTACCACATTTCTCTACCTGTGGGAGTTAACATATGCATTTAAACCACGAGTATCAAAGCATATAAAAGTTACTCTTTTTGTTTGCTTGGGATTTTTGTTTAGGGTTTTTATTACTTTTTTTTTTAGTTGATTTTATCTCACTGTTTTAAAAATTATTTTAGTGTAACTTCATAGAGTCATAGAATGATCTATATTGGGAGGGAACTTAAAGACAAAAATCCTCCAGAGACAAAATTAGAAGAAATGAGAAATCCTGAAGGACATTTTTAGTATCTGGAAATTTGGTGCACAGTTAGAACATGGACATTATTTTAAGAAGTGACTCATTCTTATGTGATATTGGGCAAAACTAACCTGGAATTTATTATCTTGGACATCCAATTAAAAAAAAAAAAAATTAAAAATTCTGTTATGTTCTCCAAACATCCTAATTCTGAAATAAAAAATACCTAATTTTTATTTAAGATTTATGCTTGTGTATGATCACACAAAAGTGCAAGAATACTCTATGATATTCTTGATAAAATATTTACATGAGGATTGAAACTATTTTATATGGATTTTAAGAGAAAATTTGTTTACCTGATTAAAAAGCCAAGAAATGTAAATGTCTTAATCTATTCCCTGCCCCGTGTGAATGTGCGTTTTCAGTTTCCCCCTCATCCTTCTCTACTTCTCATTTCTAATAAAAATTGGTCATTGTATGTAAGCAGAATTCAATAGTATGAGGCACAGAGCTGAATGTGTTTATTGGATCTGGCATGTGTGATGGTTTACAAAGAAGTTGAAGCAATCTAACTCAGCATTGCCATGATCCCACCCTCCGGATGGTCCTGTCTGTTGTCTTTCTCCCTTGAACCAGCCTGATGGCCTTTGCTCTTGGGCTGGTTCAAGGTCCTGGTGTAAAACTCATTGCTCATTTTGCTGGATTGGTTTTCAAAGGGATCAACTTCAAGAGTCAGATCAGCTAGAGCATTCCCAGCAAGTCAGGGGTGATCCTGCCCCTGTGCCCAGCCCTGGAGGCACCTCTGGAGTGCTGTGTCCAGCTCTGGCTCCTCAGCACAGCAGGGACAGGAGCTCCTGGAGCTGAGGAAGGGCCTGGAGCATCTGTGTGCCTGGGAGAGGCTGAGGGAGCTGGGGCTGCTCAGCCTGGAGAGGAGCCACAGGGAGAGGGGCCCTCAGCCCTGGGTGTCTCTGTCTGTCCCTGTGTGTCCCTGTGTGTCCCTGCCTGTTCCTGTGTGTCCCTGTGTGTCCCTGCCTGTCCCTGCCTGTCCCTGTCTGTCCCTGTCTGTCCCTGTCTGTCCCTGTGTGTCCCTGGGTGTCCCTGTCTGTCCCTGGGTGTCCCTGTCTGTCCCTGTCTGTCCCTGTGTGCAGGGAGGGCAGAGCAGGCCCAGGCTCTGCTCCAGGCCCAGCAATGGCCCCAGAGCCACAGGCAGGGACAACTTCTGGCCTGGCAGTGCCAGCCCTGAGCAGATTGTGCCCAGAGGCTGTGCAGGCTCCTCCCTGGGGATATTGCAGAGCCCTGTGCACACCCTGCTGTGCCCTGTGCTCTGGGATGGCCCTGCTGGAGCTGGGAGGTGCCACCAGAGCTGCCCCTGGGGCCCCTCCAGCCTCACCCATCCTGGGACTCTGTGCCCCCCAGCTCTGCTGAGATGACAAGAAGCTGGAGTGGGGGGAGATGCAGCCCACTGGGGCACCCTGAGCCCTTACTGGTGACATCCTGAAGCCCATGGTCTGGCCAATATTTCCATGGTGAGGAACAGTCTGATAATCCCACTGTTAGGCTCCAAAGCCATCAAATCTTGCTATAGGGTCTACGTCCTCCGACAGGGACCCAGTTAACACATTTCTCCAAGAGGTATGGAACCTGAGAAGCTACAACAGGGTAAGGTCAAAGCAATTTATCTCTGTTTAATGACAGGTGAACTTAAGATTGATTAGATTTATCTATTCAAATTCCTGAGTATGATATACCATAAGGGCAGATTAGTGGAGAATTCTACCATTAAAAAGTTGTCTGGATTTCTAAAGTATTTATTTGGTTTTCATCTTCTATTATATTTTTCCCCCTTGTTCCTTGAAAAATATTTTTTTCTCCATCTTTCACATCCAGAATATTAACTACAGTTCAGAAAGGTATTGATAGAGCTGTATAATTAAATTCCACTCTCCTCTGTAATGCAGAGTTACATTTTATTTTGTCATTTATCCAAATCATGTCATAAAATATGGAGTATGCATATTCTCACTATCCTTTTATTTAAATTATAAAGCTCTTCTGGAATTCTCCTAGAAAGAAAGCATTATAAACCTTACAACTGCATATATTTTATTTCTATATATGTACTATGTATGTGTATATTAACTCAAAAGTTTACTTCAGCTTCACATATGATCTGAGATGGCAGTAGGCAAGTTTTTCAGGAGGTGTTTTTAGGGAAGATGGAATGAGAGGTTTCCTGTCTCAGGTGGTGGGATATGAGTGTGAACACAGCCAAAGCCAAAGCCATGAGGTTACACTGCCCTCAGCAATTCCAAGTTTGTTTTCTTTCCTGGATGAGTATTTTAATGCCTTGGCTCTTCCTGTACCGATCCAGTTTTGCTGCAGTGTAGCTGTGAGCACTGGGAGCTAAATATCTTGTGAACTTGAACTGGTTCAGGTGTCTGCCTGTGGGAGACAATATTCCCAGCAGGAATGGTTCAATACACCCCAGCCACATGGAACTGGCTCTTTATGCCCCTGCAAGATGCACCATGTTACTCCAGGATGAGCATGCCTCAGCTCTCCTTACATTTTAGATATGGAAAATAAAACAAATTTTATACCGAATAAGTCACACTTTTGTATTTCCGTTTCTCTCTCCTCCTGCACAGAACCTCTTGTTTTCTCAAATTTTTTTTTCCTAGGTATTTTTAGCCAACAATCCAGCAGAGTGATTGTTCAGTAAATAACAGTGTTTGTCAGTTTATGCTGAGGTTCTTTTATGTGCACACACCCATAATGTTCCCTTACTAGAATGTCTCCCATTTTCCAAATGTCCAGCAAGGTTGGTTGATCAACCCTGATAAATCCACCTCAGTAAGAGTCTAAAATTTTAATACAGTAGTTCATAATGTTCTCAGAATGAAACCAAGAAAACAGTGCTCATGCCGTAAATCTTCAGAAGGCTTTTCATATTTTTAAACATCCTTTCAAACTTTTCTATGGTCTCCTACTGCATTCTGCTCAGCTTCCCAGCATTTGGAGCCCTGCTGACTGGAGTATTCAGCTGTTTTAGACAGTGCAAAGTTCCATGAATGGTGTCTATGACTGGAAAGTCTGATTATTTTCATTCTTACCCTTGGCTTCCCATAAATCCAATCTTGATCACCTTGTTGTCACTCAGCCCAGAGCTCTGAGGGTCACCTCCAGGTGTTCCCTGGACACCTCCTGGGATGGGGACAACACCTCCCTAAGAGGTTTCAATTCATCTTTCAATGTTCCCTCTGTGACAACAAATATGGATAATAATGAAAACTACATCTAAACTGCAAGAAATAGTATTTATTGTCTTCACAGATGTGCTTCTGTCCATACTTCATGTGATGTGCTGCAGCTCTTGTGGGGAAAACTGTGGTTTGTTCCTATTTTGTATTAATTTAAATATGCTGCTGCTTTGCTGTCTTGAAGGTTAAGGATTCAGCCTCCCTTCAACTTCTGTTTGTTTTTTTTTAAGTTGCTGTTGGGCTGAGATCTGGTAAGCCAAGTTTCAGCCTGAAGCAAAATTTTATGTCTGAGTTAAAAATACACAGATAAATCCAACTGGAATTGTCTCACATATTATAATATGCAAAAAAGGATTTTTGCCAGAGAGCAAAAGAGAGAAACTCTTCTTAAGATGAGCTTAAAGTCAGCTGGCTTTTACTCTTTTATTTTTGTGCTGCTATCTACTCTTTCCTGAAGGAGTAGGAGCTATGCCTTAAGGTCAAACAGGTGCAGCACAGATCTATATTCTTTTATGTTTCCATTTATCTTTCTGTCTCTCTTCAATTGAAAGTTTCAGCTCTATTGCTCAGATTTTTGGGGCTTATAACAGGAGTTGTTTGCTATATTTTTAGTTTAGGGAAGGCCTTGTAGTAATTCTGATATTTATGAGGAATGTAAAGGATACCTGCTGATTGTGCATAAATATTTTCAGTCTCTGGCTTATTCAGGAGGAACGCTTCATTCTTTCAGTCCATTATTATTACCCTCAATTCATTGTGTAACTTTATGGATATGTGGCACAAGTCATGACACCAAATTATTTTGAAACATTGTGGAGTGCTGTCATTTTTTTTTTTTTCTCTCCTTTTAAAATTTTTTGTTTCTTTTCCCCTCCCTCATTCAGAATTTGCAGACAGATGGTGCCCCATTGAAATCAACAGCAGAGATATTAATGTTCCAAGCATTGCAGCAATGTGTCCAGCCTTCTACATTGTGCTTAACAAGTCCTGAAACAGGAACTGGACAAAGGTAAAAAGCATTAAAATTCAATAATATTTCTATATATAAATATATAGAAATAAATGAAATATAAAGTTTATGTCAATAGCTGTCAATAGAGCAGTGAGATTGTGGTAAATCAGGGCTTCTAGGAGAACACTTCATTAAATATAGACAGTATTTCTGAGCTGATGATGCAAAGCTGTTTGTCAGCTGTTGTCCTAACAAGGGGCAGGTTGAGAGTTATAAGCCTTGCAAACATGGAGACACTGCACACTGCTTCCCTCAAGCCCAGCACTATTGCACACCTGATGGGGAGTTATGAACTAAAGAGTGAAGCTCCCTTGTGTCCAGGAAACAGATCTCCACTTAAAAACATTAAATTTGCCCCTAGTTTTAAGTACTGGAGGAGGAGACTTCAGATATCTGACCAGCCTGCTCTGCCTTTCAGCAGAAGTTGTGCAGTCAGGCATGAAATGATCTCAGTTATGAATCTGAGTGCCTTGAAAAATTTTAGCCTGATATAAAATTGTTTTCCACTGTGTCAAAATGGGTTGGTCTGTTCACAGCATAGCAGCAGGGTCTCTGAAGAATTCTGCTGCTCCTCTCACGGAGCAGAGAGGGTGAAACCCTTATGGATGATAGAAGGAGTAGATACAGTTCATGGTCTCTGCCTAAAATTAACTTCATAGAATCCCAGAATGGTTTGGGTTGGAAGGGACCTTACCCAGTTCCACCTGGGCAAGGACACCTTCCACTATCCCAGGTNAAATTTTTTGTTTCTTTTCCCCTCCCTCATTCAGAATTTGCAGACAGATGGTGCCCCATTGAAATCAACAGCAGAGATATTAATGTTCCAAGCATTGCAGCAATGTGTCCAGCCTTCTACATTGTGCTTAACAAGTCCTGAAACAGGAACTGGACAAAGGTAAAAAGCATTAAAATTCAATAATATTTCTATATATAAATATATAGNATTTGCCCCTAGTTTTAAGTACTGGAGGAGGAGACTTCAGATATCTGACCAGCCTGCTCTGCCTTTCAGCAGAAGTTGTGCAGTCAGGCATGAAATGATCTCAGTTATGAATCTGAGTGCCTTGAAAAATTTTAGCCTGATATAAAATTGTTTTCCACTGTGTCAAAATGGGTTGGTCTGTTCACAGCATAGCAGCAGGGTCTCTGAAGAATTCTGCTGCTCCTCTCATGGAGCAGAGAGGGTGAAACCCTTATGGATGATAGAAGGAGTAGATACAGTTCATGGTCTCTGCCTAAAATTAACTTCATAGAATCCCAGAATGGTTTGGGTTGGAAGGGACCTTACCCAGTTCCACCTGGGCAAGGACACCTTCCACTATCCCAGGTTGCTCCAAGCCCCAGTGTCCAACCTGGCCTTGGACACTGCCAGGGATCCAGGGGCAGCCACAGCTGCTCTGGGCACCCTGGGCCAGGGCCTGCCCACCCTCCCATGGAAAAATTCCTTCCCAGTGTCCCATCTAAACACACTCTGCCAGTTTGATATTGGCCTTGGAAAACCATGAATGAACTGGTTTCTGTGGCTTCAAAATACCTACAGAACTGATTGCAGAAAATTATTTTGCTAACAAATTCACTTTGTGCAGTACTTCTAACAATTTCCTTTTAATTGAAGTCCATTATCTGATCAAAACCCATGTGGTTTTGGGGTCAAATATTTCTAATTAGTCCGTGAGAAATGAGACTGGGGGAATAATGTGTTTTCATAATTCTACACAAGACTTGCTAATTCTAAAGTGCCAGAGGACTTGATGGTTTATGTAATTGGCACGAGAGAAGCTGGGTGGGGGGAAAGACTTTTGTTTTCTCACAGTGTTTGAGATGTGGCTCCAAATAGCCTTCTTACTAGTCCAAAGACTCTCACTGACATTGGGCCTTGCTTGATGGATTATCAGCACAGAAAGGCAATGGTTTCACTTCTCTTTCTCCTAAATCAGCATTTGCATCACAAAATGTGTTGCTTGGAGGCACCTAGCACTGCTTCTGTTTGTTTATTTAGGGCAGTGAGGAGCAAAGCACTCTGAGCTGGCTCCCCTGTCACCATCTGACCAGGCTGGCACTGCTCCCTTCCACCTCAGGGCACTCTGGGCATTCAAATTGCACTTCTGTAGCTCTTCCACCTAATGAATTCAAGATACTTTGGAAACCCGAACAAACTATGCCTGCAGTCTGCCTCAGAGAAAGAATGGATGGTGTTTATCTCGAACTCAGAAGATAAGGGAGAAGCAGCAGAATAGTTCAGATTCTCCAAAACGCTGAGTGCCTGAATTTCATTTAATTAATTAAAGTTTGGCGGCTGAATATCACTGGTTAGGTCATTGAAAAAAAAAAAAAAAAAAAAAAAAANAAGAAAAAAAAGTTCCCATGAACTTTGTGAGGTTTTCTTGGGCTTTCTTAATACAAACCCCTTCCACATTAGCTCAAAACCTGTCAAGCTGGAACTGTTTGTAAAAGATAGGAATAATCTAAACTAGCTTTGTATATAGAGAAATATTTCAAGTATTTCAGTTCAGATATAGTGGAAATGGAGAAAATCAGGAAGAAGTATAATTCACAGATAAAAATGCTGCATTCATATCAATGCAAGATTGCAATTAATAAGCTAAGATATTGGAGTATGTCCCATTTTTGTGAACAGGATCTGGCACGTGGAATTGCAGAGAAGTCCATGTGTAAAAATAAACAGCAAAATAGGAGAATTTGTCAATTTCTGTCAAATCATATTTTGTATTTAAAATATATTTTGAATGTAAAAATTTTTGCTACTCACACAAACCATAAAAGCCCATGCTTGCACTGAGACATAATTACTCAGAGTACGATCTTCTGGTAATTAAATAAAAGTCAAAATTCCATGAGATTTTGGCAACGTTGGTCAGTGTAATTTTTCTGATGGTCAGTGGGTACTCAGGACACAACACACCTTGAGTATCTCAGGTCTGAGGACACTCACCAAGATTAAGTTCATCCTGAACATTTTCTCAGCTGTAAGAGCTACTTTTCTGTGTTGCTCTGCTTCATCAGGTTGATATAAGTTCAACACACCATAAATAGCTCTGAAGGATGTAGACATTTTAAATCCAAAAATGGGAGACAGACTGGAGGGAAAAAAAGATTTTAAATGAGTAAAAAGGTGAGTGATGATGCTGGTGTTTAGTCATTACATCTTCAAAATATTGGGGAAATATTTTTTTCACCATCTCTTCTGCATCCTGGTGAAGTATAGAGTGTCTTCTCTCCTTGAAGGTTTTCTGTGCTATTAGAAGGGGCTTTAAGCTTATGACTAGGACTTAATTAATTATTTTACATCTTCTGCTCCTTCACATAAGCTGCTTTCTTATAAAAAATCTTTGTTTGCCATACATTTTTATGAACTCTGCCTTTTGCCAAATACTGTGTTGATTATTGGAGTGAACTTAATCCATTAAGTCCAAAATGTATTGGAAACAGAAGGTGAAAAAGGCAGTTTTACACAAATTAATTCCGGAATGATTATTGAATATAAATGTTCTTCTCTATTTGCTTTATTATTTTATATTCATAAGAAGTTGGTTATTCTTTCTGTTGTGAAAGAATAAATATTCATGTTCACAGTTTTGCTAAATGTAACATAGCTTTTAACTGCCCTAAGACAATGTTTTCACAGTCATTTCATTAGCTATGTAAATCTTCCATATTTAAAACTAATAATACTTATTTACATTACAAATGAGTCACTAATTTGATAATGCTGGATAACAAAAGTTACACTGTATGATAATAATGTTTGTCTTATGTTGGCAAATATAGAACACCGTTAGGAAAATCCAAATGCCTGTTAAAATTCTTTCTTGTATTTCCTCTACTGACTGTGAGTTCACCCACTAAAAAAGGATCTTTGTGTCATTATAAAGGTGGGACCTTTTGTTTTGTTGCCTTTAATTTCAATTATTTCCAGTAGTTTTCTGATGTGTTTGAGCTGGGATGTTCCTGCTTGTAATATGTAAAGGAGTTACCTCCTTGATTGCTTCATGAATTCTACTCCTTTTCTTGGAGTGAAAGGTGATAAAAAGTATTGTAGTCACTGAGGTATTTGGATTTGACTTTGAATGCACTCATGGAATAGTTTTCTTTTAAATAAATAAATATGGCATTTCTAAAATAGCCACTGTTCAGAGGAGCACTGGTGTGTTATAGCCCCTACAGTGACTTCCATGAGGTGATCTCAAAAACCAGACACCAACAAGTCCACTTAAAAAAAAAAAAAAAAAAAAAAAAAAAAAAAAAAAAAAAAGTGTCTTACTGGTTTTAGGACATTTGAGTACAGAAACTACACTGGTTTATGAACCCTCTTCTTGCTATAAATGTGGGATATCACAACATAAATAATGCCATATAACCCAAAATTTATACTTTAGAATAATAACTTGCAGAGCATTAAATGCCTCAGTGTATTGCTCAAAGATGTTGTGTATTTCCAGGCATCTTCCTGGCTTCTTATGGGAAGATCCAGTTGTTGAATTGTGGTAAACTGGCCATTTTCAGCTCTCCTGATCTCAGTTGCTGCTTCCCCAGTCCTGTTAGTGCCTAACAGGCTTGAAGTATGTCCCAGAGCACTTCTGGACCCCAATTAATTAATTGTCTTCTACTCCTTGAAATTTAGGTGATTTCCATTTCTTTTCACTTTTCCTTGGGGCAAAATTTCTTTTCATTGTTCTGTGTTTTCTAAGCAAGAGGAAGAATTAGGTTTGATCTGTGCCAGACTGAGCTCAGTGTAATTTAGAAATGGGGAGACCTCTCTGACCCTGCAGTACCAGGGCACAGCTTGGCACAGCTCCTTTTGCTTCCCCTTTCCTTATTGCACCATAATTATTTAAATCTCCTTAAGCTTCTGAAGTTTTATTCCTTCCCCTTTTATTTTTGTTTCATTTTTTTTTTCCAAAACAATAGGATACTCTTTCAATTTGAATCAAAAAAGGATAAAATGAATATTTGACAAGTGTTCTGGAACTTTTAAACTGAATTGCAGGTATCAAACATGTTCAGGTTCTGATGTATTCTCCTATTGTCCACATATATTTTTAATGCCAAGTTGTGTCAAGATGCATCTGCTTTAACCTGATGTATTTTGGCAGTTCCTTAACTGGAAGATTCCTTACTACACCAGGTTACCACAAAAGACTTTCCTTTCATTTTCTTCCTCAACTGACAAAACAAGAAGGGCCTTTACATTTTTAATGATGAAAAGCGTTCCTGTATTCAGGAAAAAAAAAGGAAAAACCACCTTTTTGAGAAATGAGGCTGCAACACACATTCGTACACTCCTTCTGTCAGAACTCAAGGAAAAAAATGTAGAGACAAGACATCACTGTAGCCCCTTAAAGCTTTGCTACCTATCACAGAGTTTTGAAAACCTTGTTACAATAAACTTGCATGCACTTGACATTAATGGTTGATCCTCCATGAGAGAAATATCCTTTTACATGAAAGGGATTGTTCAAAAAACTAATGAAAAATATATGTTGTGAGGAGGAGGTGAGGATCAGCTGTGAAACTGCTTTGCTTGTTGACTCCTGCCAAGGGAGTGAGCACTGACTGTGTAACACTTGGATTATTAACAAAAAATTAACAAAGGAAGCCTGGAAAAAGGTCTTAAATCTAGAAAAAAAGAATTTTTCAATGGTTTTTTCTAACTACAGCTCCTTAGCATCCTCTCTTAATAAGAAACCACACAAATTTAAGCATGTGGTTGTTAAATATACTTCAATTTTGCTTTCTTTTTGCCAAGTGTAACAACTTGCAAGGAAAATAATTCAAAACTGGGTTATAGCTATGAACACAAACTACTTATTTTTAATTTAACATTTATTAAGTGAGAATGTGATGTAAAATGTTTTGTAAATTAATGAAAACTATTTTATCTTCTGAAAATGAACTCTATCACAGATCTGCTTCAAAATGCATTACAGTGACATATTTTCATTTCTTTTCCCTTGAAAAATTCTTTGTTATGTATTTGTTTCACAGTACTTAAATAATTTTGAATTTAGATTTGCAGAATTACTCAAGTAAATAGACCTCTGCATTAATTTAACATTCTTTAATGAAATCATGAGGAAACAAGCTAAATCATTTTTTTCTTTCAACCTTGCCCCTGTGTATCTACTCTGATGAAATATTTACTAGCATTTACAAGAGCTCTCACTCTCCCCTCCAAAACATTTTTGGCATTTGAAAAAAAAAAAAAAAGCCCTCTAACCTGGTATAG
>WEIU01023843.1:165877-239236 GCA_013389925.1 Aegithalos caudatus
TGTCCCTGTCTGTCCCTGTGTGCAGGGAGGGCAGAGCAGGCCCAGGCTCTGCTCCAGGCCCAGCAATGGCCCCAGAGCCACAGGCAGGGACAACTCCTGCCCTGGCAGTGCCAGCCCTGAGCAGATTGTGCCCAGAGGCTGTGCAGGCTCCTCCCTGGGGATATTGCAGAGCCCTGTGCACACCCTGCTGTGCCCTGTGCTCTGGGATGGCCCTGCTGGAGCTGGGAGGTGCCACCAGAGCAGCCCTGGGGACCCCTCCAGCCTCACCCATCCTGGGATTAAAGGAGGAAGGTCCGTTTGTGGAGACAAGGATTTCAACATGGGGAGCAGAATTATCTCAAAAATTAATCTGTGTGCTCTTAAAACACATATTTTAAAATATCTTTTTCCCATGTTTAGTATGTGGTTGATCCAGAGGTCTTGAAAATGAAAAAAGTTCACTCTATCCTTCCAAAAATCTTGTCCAAACTTCTAGGAACTTTTGTTCAAAATTGTCTTCCACATATTTTATTTGGTCTTTTACCTACCTCTTAGTTACTGTCAGATCTGTGCAAATCACAAATGCACGTATGGCTTCTTCTGTCTTTAATTCTAGCAATTTTGTTTGTTGATCATTAATACAAGTAACATGCTACACAAGAATGAAGATCTATTATGCTTTGTCTCTTTAATCTAGAAATAAATACATTCAAAATGCTGTTCTCCATATCCTGTTACCAATGAAAATGAAGTTCAACATTTTAATTACCATAGCCATGCTAAGTTTGCATTTGGACTGAAAGGAGACCAAATAGAAGAAGAGGCTGATGGAGTATCAGCTGATCTTCTCTTAGGAGAAGGTGAGAAAAATCAATGCAAGGAAGACATAGAAAGGAAATGGAAAATATTGAAAGATAAATGAAGGTCTTTCATCTAGCAGTGAATAGACTATGACAAAAAATATGATCCAATGGAGATGAAAAATTAAGTGTTGGAAAAAGACATCTATAAGGTGCAAAATATCTGGACCAAAGGTGAAGTAGCAAGATTAAAGAGTAAAATCAGGAAAATGTAAAAACACCTGATAAAAAAGTTTAAAGGTGGACAATAAAGAGTGCCGGAGGTTAGGATAAATAAAATATGTTGCATTGCCAAAAACAAGATTATATTGAAGGGGACTGTGAGATACCATAAAAATCATTCAGAAGTGCCTTTCATAAAAAACATGTACAGTGAAAGCAATACATAAACCAAATACGTACAGTTTAAAATTCAAGCCTGAATGTATAACTGAATACATGCAAATATGAAAATTCCCATTTTGCTTTGTGAATGTCTGAGTTCTCCGAGCTGGTCAGAGAGCTGGCATGAGATCTACTCAAATAAACTTTGACAATTCTTTAGTTCACTCATCTAGGAGGATAATATTCCCAAACAGAACTGGAATGCAGCAGGAATGAGGGAGGGGATGCCATTGAAAAGTCAATTCCTTTGCCTCATCATCTGCAACAATTCATTAGAATCATGTTCTAAGCCAACATAATTGCTGAATTTAACCAGGGCCTTTTCAACCATTTGCAGTGGTTAAAGTGGTTTCCACTTTTCATCTGACTGCATTTTAAAGTTCAGCTGGTTTGTTTTGCTCTGAAATGGATTAGAGATGGTTGTACCTGCACTTACCAGGTGGCAACCATGGGGCTGGGTAAGTCTTTCTAAGCACTTCTCTCATAGTTAAGACATTAAAACACAGAAGGACAGACAAACAGGTAATTAAATCAAAATTAAAAGAGTCATAAAGGGGTCAGATGCATACAGAAAGTATTTGTTTTCCCTTTTTTCTCTCACCATTTTGAAATTCCATTCTTTTATTAAAGTGTTTAAAAGTATTTGTAAAATTAATCAACAATGTGTCATTGCTCACATTTCTTTTTATTGGTTTCAATAATCCAGGAAAATATATAGCATTTAAATCATGTTATAAACAGCCAGCATGGTTTATTTTTTCCCCAGAGGGACATGGTTATATGCGAAAGGTCCAATGCACTCAATAAGATTGGATAGGGGATAAAGGAGAGAACAGAAATTTCACAACAAGGAATACAGAAATAGGGGGAGAGAGAAATATGACAGTTTATAGTGTCATTTGGGCTGCATTTGTTGTGGAATACCACATTTACCACATTTTCTGCACAAAATCCAGGTTGGCAGAATTCTTCCACCTTTTTATACAGTGACCAGTGTGAATTGTTTAGAATAAAAAATAAGAAAGGTTATGAGGGATGATAATGATAATATTTTGCAATTATTAAATAATAAAATTGTGGGTTTTAGTGGCTGCACAGAAAGCAAGTAACAAATACCATTTCTAGGGGGAAAAATCAGCAAGAGATGAATCCTTTATTATTTTATTACCAAAAAATGTTTTTTTAATTAAAATTGTACATGAAGTGTTAAACCACTTTTAATGGCTTAAATAGAATAATACCAGGAAGAGCTCATAAAATGACAAGGATTCCCCATTTTTGACTGTGAATAAAAATATTCTATTAATTTAGTTTTAGGATAGGTGCAGAGGTTTTTTTTGTTTTTTTTTTTTTTTTAAACAAAGTAGTTTAAATCAGTTTTGCTACTGTAAAATGTTAAAATGTTTGACCTTCTATAAGAGAGAGTAAATTAAGGGCAGCTTTCCTTTAAATGAAGGGTTTGAAGGAAGGGTTTGAGTGTCATTGGCTCTGATGGCTCCTGTTATTTTTTATTAATGAAATTTCACTACCTGGAATTGAATACAACTTCCCCATGGATTGAGCAGGTTCATCCAAGTTCATTTCCTGCCCCTGAAACATCTCAGGATACACCTCTTTTTAGACCCCCCCTAAATTTTTTAGCTCTGAAGAATACAATTCTGTCAATAGCAATCGGTTGATGTTTGTAAGGGAGAGTGAAGCACATCTGACCAGAAACTTCTACAAAGCGTCTCCCACCTATTCCATCCACGAACACAAATTTGTAATTCCAGTAGCTGTCCCAGCGGGATGCCTGGGAGCTGTATGTACAGCTCTGTGAAATAGCCACTTGCTCTGGTGTTCTTCTTTTCACCTTTCCTTTCTTATTTTCTGCTTCTTAAATCAGACCATTGCAGACCAGTCCTTGGGGTTTTCCTGTGAGTTTTCCATTACATTTCAGTAGGCCAGTTAGTTGCTATAAATTGTGGGTGGAAAATGTGAGAAGTTTGAATACAGACCTCTGTTACTGTGTGTGGGATTTGCTGTGTCACTCAGCAGAGACTGGATACAGCACATTTTATTTACTGTTCCCTAGGATATAACAACTCTGTTGTTATACCTGCATTCATCTTCAGTACATTTACAGGTGGTGGGAAAGGTCCTTACCCAAAACTGGGCTCCCTCCTTACAATAATATGGATTAGCCTTGAAATTTGTCTCCAGAGATGTCCAAGGAAGAACTGGGTGTGGCACTCAGTGCTCTGGGCTGGATAACAAGGTGGGGTTGAGCACAGGTTGGACTCGATGATCTTGGCATTTTCTGTAATCACTGGATCCAGGGGTTTGGGTTGTGCCCATGTGTCTTCTCTTTTTCTCTAAGATACCAAAGATAAGACAAAACAGTCTTAGTGACTAAATCACCAAAAGCACATTTAATGGTAAATTCTCTTGAGTTAAAAATACTTATTGATGTTGAATACATGTATCATACTCCTAATCCGCAAAGCAGTGTAAGGTAATTAACTCAATTATTTCTTTCTCTTTCTCCCTGATGGGTGAAAATTTCTGATGGGGAACTTCCAGGTAGGTTGCTTGAAATTTAGAGCAGCAGCTTTATCAACATTTGTGACCCTTGATGCTGTTACCGTAATCAAAGGAACTTGTCCTATTCTTCCCCAAATTAGAGCATCTGTAACTGAGAAGAAGCATCTGGAAATGTTTTGAAACAATGAGGAAAGATTTTGCTTATTCATGTTCCTCAAGGCCAATTTTTTTTGATTTTCCTTCTCTTCTTTGGTAAAAAAGAATTGATCTTTGGAATTGGGAGGTTGATCATCCACAAATTCTGATTGCAAAGACCAAGGAATTAATGGATGAAGGAAAGGACCTTCTGTTTTCTATCAGTCTGCCCTAACTGAAATAGGCTTGTTGGCAGTTCCAGTTAAAATGCATCTGTTCAGAGAAAGGTAGAGGAGTTCAACCATCTCACTCAGTCATATTTCATTAACAGAGAAGTCCAAACCTTGTTTACATAGAAATCTGCATGAATTATAGTATTGGATTGAGTGCAAGAATTTCTATATAACTTGCAGAAGGACTGAAGGACTAAATTCAAGCTCAGAGGAAAAAGAACAAGCATCACTTCATGCTGTAATTAAGGTCATAATAAAAACCAGACACATTGTTCTGGTATGCACTGGAAGCTTGTTTTGCTTTGAAATCAAATTAATTGTCCTGAGTTATCCCTGTTATGTGATCACTTGATAAGTCGGTTTCTTTTGATTACCACTCTGAAGGTTATTAAAAGATAATCACTGTGTCACAAACATAAGCACACAATCCAGCTGAGAATGCGGCAGAAGAACACACTAAATGATATCTTTATACTTTTATAACAGCAGCTTTCAGAGTCCTGCCCTCACCCCAAAGTTATTTTAGAACTCCTAAGTTCTTTTGGGCTCCTTAATGTAGTGGTGTCTGCTATAGAAAACCAGAGTCCTCTGCAGCTCTGAGCTTCTCTGCTCAGGTGATTTCCCACCTGCAGAGCTGCCCCAGCCCTGGCACAGCACAGCAAGGACCTGGAGCTGCTGCAGAGAGCCCAGAGGAGGCACCAGGATGAGCAGAGGGATGGAGCAGCTCTGCTGGGAGGAAAGGCTGGCACAGCTGGGATTGTTCACCTGGACAGGAGAAGCTTTGGGCTGAGCTCAGGGTGGCCTTGCAGGGCCTGAGGGAGCTGCAGGAAACCTGGAGAGAGACAATTGCCAAGGGCTGGAGGGACAGCACACAGGGAATGGCTGGCAGTGCCAGAGGGCAGGGCTGGATGGGATCTTGGGCAGGAATTGTTCCCTGGCAGGGTGGGCAGGCCCTGGCACAGGGTGCCCAGAGCAGCTGTGGCTGCCCCTGGATCCCTGGCAGTGTCCAAGACCAAGTTGGACACTGGGGACAGCCTGGGACAGTGGGAGGTGTCCCTGCCATGGCAGGGGTGGCAATGGATGAGCTTTAAGGTTCTTCAGACCCAAACCATTGTCCATTTGTCTTATTTAAGTTCCATAGTGCAGCTGAAATATTTTGAAGCTAAAGAATCAGCTGAATGTGTCATAACACCAACAATGGAAAACGCTAATGAAATGCAAAGGGCAAGACAAACAAAAGAGTGAAATAATTCTATATCTTTTCCATCCCACAGCTGGGCTGAGGTCAAGTTTTCCTGCTTGGGAAGTATTGCAGAACTCTATCGTGTATTGAAGTATTGCTGTACTCCATGGCAGATAACTGAATCCAACAGGTCCCTGCAGCTGACAGCACTGTGGCAGCTGCAAAGAGACAGCTAAAGGTCTCTGTGCATTCACACAGGCTCATCTTACAGGTGGCATTCTGCCCAATTCCCCTGTTACATCATTATTTAATCCACTCTGCAGCCTTTCACTGTAATTCAGGCTACAAAATCTTTAGGGAATGGGCAGTTGTTTGAGCTGTGCACTACAACGCCTTTACAAGTGACTGAAATATAAACACAAATAGGCCCAAGTTGTTCTTACAGGCCAAGCTTAATATGGTAATCTGAACAAAACAGTGGAATTAGTGTGTAAAATACAACTACATAAAGCAGTGATAACCATATAGTGTAGGTAATTGTCCTTAATGGAGTGGGAAACTGTAGGATATCTTTCTCCTTTTATATGAAGGATGGTGTCTCTGAGAGAGTTAAAGAGCCAATGATTAATCATGGAGCTTTGGATAAACAGGGAAATAGGAATGTTGCTGCTATCAGAAATTACTAATTCTACCTCAGCCTCAATGAACATTCATTCAACATTGCTAAACACTGAAATTTTTAGAGATAAGTAGTAAATCTTTCAAAAAGAGCTCTTTAAATTTATCTGAAGGCTGGGAGGCAACAAAGCGTGGCCAGGTGCCTGAATTTCCCTGTTGAAATTATTTTATTGAATTTATTCATGTTTTAATATTGATAGTGCAGCATCCCAGCTATCTTTGCATGCTTGGAAATATGCATGGGATCACAAAGCTTATTATGTTTGTTCACTTGAAAAATATGACATGCTTTAACTTAGCTCTCAATAGTTGAGATTTAATGAAAGAACTATATACCTTTTTCCTCCTGGACCACTGTTTGTGTTACTGGTGTCCCCTGCTATGTGCATTCTTTCTGTCCTTGTACCTCATTAAACAGAGAGAGAATATCTCATAGGATTTTAAAGCATATTTGAAATACTTCAAAAACTTTTGGCTGTCTGTGTAGTTCTCCTTTGCCAGTTCATGGTCAATGCAAAATGAATTCCCAAAACCCTAATTCTCCCAAAAAGTGAATCAGTCTGTTAGTCACCACCTCAGTACAATATTCCAAACCTTTGCTAATAATTTTTTACCTTGGGCAATGGCCAAGTAACCCACTGAGACATTTTAGAGAAATTAGAAACTCTGCTTTCCAATGAGCTCTGTGTATTCAGACCCCATGACATCCACAGAGTACCAAGAGCACAGGAGAGTTATTGATGTTTCTGTTTCATGGGAGAGGAATACTGGTACAGGGATAATGTTTTCCCTGAAAATATTTAATCCAGAATAAGTTTGTTCCTATGTGGCTTATTCCCAAATAAATCTTTCTGCACAGAGCATCATCCCAGTGCAGCTTTTCTAAAATGGATTAAAATACACATCAGAAACACTCCTTCCAGGTTCAAAGTACTCCTTGTTCTTGCTCCACTGACCAATCCCATTAAACAAATGATAAAATCTTTTCCCCTGTATCTGCCATTCCCTGTTTCTGATTGCAGAACTGCAGGTCCCCAGTGGGAGTCAAGAGGCAGGGCTGTGTTCTGTCATGGAGTGTTACCCACACTCCAGCTGGGATCACCAGCCGAGCTGGGGGAGCTCCAAAAGTCACAAGAAATTTTCATTTAATTGGAAATATCACAACCTGGCAGAGCTGCTTTGCTAATTAGTGGTCCATAACTTTGTTGTTCTGACAGGTTCACAAGGTGCCAGCACTGAAGGATTCACTCTAGGAAAGGCTTTTACTGGAGAAATTGAATTTGAAAACAGGCTCTTAAGGTTATATAATGGGTAAATATTGGCTCCTACTTACACAAATGTATTAATGTGAATCTGGGTTTAATTCATTCATTTAGGTAAATTGATAAATGACTTTTTAGCTCCCTTTATATACCTGTGACTTTGATAGTGTAAAATTTTGTCCTTTATGAACTCTAGATACAGATTAATATAATAATTTTTCATGTGATTTCAATGGAACTAGGATTTATACCCCAGTAACTTTGCACCATGGCAGTTTTTAATTAAATAGTGCTGTTGTGGAGTTATGTATTGTCTATAAAAGATGAACATTAACTCCAGAGCTATGGTTTAATGGATGTATTTTCATGCAGGGAGAATATATAAGAGAATCCCAACTTTGCCCAAAATGCATTACATACTACTTGAGTCTTACAAGATGCTTGACCCAGACTCCCATGGCTGAAGCGATTAAATTTTTGTGGGTCTTTTTGTATTTACATGGTAGCACGAAGGAGAACTCTTTCCAAGGGCTTCAGTCACCCGGAGTTTCCTGGTTCTGAACCTAACTTTGAATCCAGTTCACAGAGTGCTCCAAGACAGACTTATAAACAGTATTTCCACAAGGAGCAGCAGCATGGAACCCCATGTACCTGGACAGTGCTGAAGGCAGAGAAAGGGGCTACAGCTTTTTGAGTCTCCCCTGAAAATGAGCACACTCCTGTTTGTATCTTCTGCCTCAAATGCAGTGTGGGCAGCAGGGGAGGGAGGGGATCCCATCCCTCTGCTCTGCTCTGGTGAGACCTGGATTGCTGCATTCAGTTCTGGTGACCCCAACACAAGGAGGACAGGGAGCTGTTGGAGCAGGTCCAGAGGAGGCCACGGAGGTGCTGAGGGGACTGGAGCAGCTCCTGTGTGGAGCCAGGCTGGGAGAGCTGGGGCTGCTCAGCCTGGAGAGGAGAAGCTTTGGGATGAGCTCAGAGCTCCTTCCAGGGTCTGAGGGGCTGCAGGGAAACCAGAGAGGGACAATTCCTCAGGAACTGAGTGCCAGCACACAGGGAATGGCTCCCAGAGGTCAGGGCTGGATGTGATCTTGGGCAGGAATTGTTCCCTGGGAGGGTGGGCAGGCCCTGGCACAGGGTGCCCAGAGCAGCTGTGGCTGCCCCTGGATCCCTGGCAGTGCCCAAGGCCAGGTTGGACACTGGGGCTTGGAGCAGCCTGGGACAGTGGGAGGTGTCCCTGCCATGGCAGGGGTGGCACTGGATGGGCTTTATGGTCCCTTCCCTCCCAAACCACTGGGATTGTGTGTATTTTCCTGAGATTAGAAAAACACTGTGGAGGACACTGAGAATATCCTCTCTTCCTCTCTGTCTTACTCTCCCCATTTTTTCTTAATCTTTTGGCCTTCTCTACTAGAATAGATATTTGTAGATTTTTAAAGGCAAGTGAAAAGCTATGACTGTCTTGAGGATGTTTGCACTAGGAGTTATCAAGGTATCTCTTGATAGCTGAGTACCAGGCTACTAAGTGATTGTCCAGTCTCATCATCCCTTAGAACCATTACACACCTTTGTTTCCTTTCCTCCTTTTTCCCCACCTCAGGCTGCAAAACTTGTTTTTGGTTTCTTGGGTTTTTTTGTTTTGTTTTGTTTTGTTTTGGTTATTTTTGTGTGTGTGTGTTTTTTGTGTGTGTTTTTGTTTGTTTGTTTGTGAGGGGTTTTTTGGGTTGCTTTGGGTATTTTTTTTTTAATTGCAAGAACATTTCTAGATTGTCATGTCCCTTTCTGCAGCAGCTGGCAGTAAAGGAAAAATAAATTTTCCAAAGGACATAAACCCAAGGAACATTACAACCATGTATCCATTAATTACTAATATCCATTAATTATTAATATCCATTTATCCTTCTCAGTGCATTGCAAGACGGAAAACCAGTTACTGGTGCAGGTGCATTACTGGTAGCAGTGCAAAGCTTGCTCATTGTCAGTGCATCAGTAACAAAAGAACCATCCTGAATTTGACACAAAATTTGCTCCTGTAAAATTCCCCAAGTTCTAAATTCTGGAACTGAATTTAAATCCTTCATATGGACACAGGAACAAACTCTCCTTGCAGCTTGGAAATAACAAAAGGCTAAGGATGCAGTAAACAACCTTGATTCCCCCTCTCTGTACAACCTTTTAATGACTGTCATTGCTTTAGCACCAAGAGGTTGGTGATCTAATTAGGGCAAATTGTATAAGACTGCTTTTATGCTAAAGCGTGAGAAAGTTAATTGAAATCAATCCATGTTCAGTGAAAATGCTGGAGACATCACTGATAATTTAAAGCAATTAAAAGATGTTGTCCTGAAGCAAGGCAGAAACATTAAGTCTAAGAGCCTGTTAAAGAAAACTGCCTAAAATATTTAAAAGATATTATACAGCCAAGATGGACTAGGGATAGCTGAAGCAATTAGAAACCCTGAAGCATAAACTCAGTCATGTGTAATCTTCTTTTCAAGCCATTTGTTTCTTGTAAAGTCATGGATATTTTTTTAAATCCCATTTGTGACATTTTGTGAACAATGATGTTCTTCACTTGCAAGCCTCCAGTTCTCACTGATGGGCCATTGTTCTCTAAGAAAATTCAAATTGAAATCCATTTTCCAGGTTAATTTTAAGTTTTTTATTCATAGGATGCAAAACATTGATTTGGTAGATCTGAAGGTTAAAATCCAGTCCCTTGTTTTTTAACAAATCTGTAAACATGGCAGGGTAAACATGATGGGTTTTCTTTCTGAAATCCCCAAATTGATCTTAAAATCTTTAAGGTTGGAAAAGACCTCCAAGGTCATCAAATCCAACCTGTGGAACTTGGTGAGGAGATGAGAATTCAGAGCTGCACAGTTGTCATTTAGAAGTTCCTCCTGGATGAGTAATGAAATTACTCATAAGATAAAGATAAGATAAACATAAGAACATAAGATAAAGATAAAGACGTAAGATAAAGAACAGAATAATAATAAAAATTTAAGTAATATCTGCAAAACTTATGTTGTTGCTGTCTGCATTTAGGCTCTGGACAGCCATGATGGACCTGACTGTTCCCTGCCACCTGGCAGAGCTCATGCAGTTCTTTGAGGGGGCATAACTGCAATGACACATGCTAGGAATGCTGGACAAACATGAAATTGTATCAAAGATTAATTCTATAAAATACATCATAGGCACAGGCTGAAGACAGCAAAAATTATTCTGCCAAATAGTAGTAGTTATCTTTTATGACACAACTTGTACTTGTAGATTCATAGAAATCTTGGTCTTGGCAGTTTCCTGCTTAGCCAGAGTTTAACATATGGAGGAGTACAAGGACTGATTTGGAGTCAACAGCACAACGCAGATGTCCTGCCAAAGGTTCTCAAAACAAGTATTTGAACTCATTTTACTGATGGTGTGTATGTCCCAGTCCCAAGGCCTGATTATCCTGCCTCAGCTCTAGCCCTGTGTCCTGAGGGGTTTTGTAACACATCCAGCAGTCCTGACCATCAGCACATCACAGTCTCCCTCCTGTGGTGCATGCTAGGCTGTCATCCACACCGCAAAAGCTCATGGACATTGGGGATGGCCATCACCTGCTGGAGGCCAGGGTGGGTGCTGCAAAGCTTTCCTCACCACCACACACCTGTAGGGAATGGAGGAAGAGGTGAAGTTTAAATCATACAGAAAAAAGAAGGGAACACATTTGGAAGACTTCACAGTCTTGGAGTAGATATCTGTTAATTTTTATTAACTTCATTATTAACTGTGTTTGTTCCTTGTTTTTATGTGTACAAGTGCCCCTCTGCAATAGCAAAGGGATTGAATGCTACTGAAGTTAATAGTGGAATTTGTCCTTTTTCCTTCAACTTCTAGTCCTGTTCCAGGTAAGAATCTTGGATTGATACAGCATTTTTTGCTTCTTTTCCTCCTCTTAAAACTATTTTTAGAAGAAATTATGCCTATGTTCTTACAACAGCAGGGGAAAAAAAGCATTAGACACCTCAAGACTCTAAAATGAAAGCACACTTTATTACATTTGAACCAATTTAATAATTTTTTTTGTTGTTTTTTGAATTAAAAATTATTTGACTGTGCAATACTGAATAATACTTTTCATCCATTTGTTTATCTGTATTCAACATGAGGTGGAAGGAATAATGTCCTTAGTCAAAAATTGGAAGCAAGTTAGTTTACTATCATTTGTTGGTCTTCCATGCCCTGGATTACTGCAGAAACTCTGCCAGCCTTCTGGTCACTCTTTATTGATCTTTAATGCTAAAGTTTCTGTGTTTTCAGACAAAAAAAACCCCCACATTATTCTCCTTTATATTATGAATATTGTGCTACCTCAAAGGATATGTCTGCTATGGGTGTGTACTATGGTGCCTACTGGTTCTAACTGGGATGTACATTTTATGTGCAAAAAGTGATGGTCAGAGACAACGTATTTGCTGGACAGGGTAGAGAGAGTATAGAGTATAGAAGTAAATAAAGATTTTATGCCAAGTAATGTATTGATTTGTATGGATCATTCAGGGATTATGAATAATGTCAGGAAATGAGGCTGGGAAGCATCTGGTATTTGGTACCTTAGTAATAAAATCTTTCTTTCTCTCAAAATATTTCTGTGAAAATAGTCTAGAAAGGTAAAGAACCAGCTCTGCTCACAAAACATCCTCATGACTTCTGTGCATGTAGCAGCTAGAAATCTTTTAAATTCCTGCAGTTTTATATGTGCACCTTATAGTAGCTTGATAAATAAATGAACTTTTTTTCTCTTTTTAGACCTAAACTGCACATGGAAACTTAATTTAAACTAGCATTTTACTGGAGGCTTAGCTCAACTTTCTGGATGAAATGTCCTTTCTGAATTTTGAAGAGCAGTCTGAGTTAAGTGTCAGTTTGGCTGTGCTGGTTTTCCCCCGTCATTTCCTCTTAACTCTGTAGATCACCTCTAACAAATTTTGCTTTTATGCACTTTCATATTGCACTAGTAACTCACTGTGAGGATGCCATGCCTTATTTCCTCTGCAAGATATTTAATCAAAAATGACCCACAATTTCAAGCATGAATGCCCAGCATCTCATTATTAACCACTCCCTGGGACTGTTTAGAGTGCTCTAACCTCAGCTGGGATGCGGTGACAGGATTCAGGAGACCACTGGTGTTTTACAGTTTAGGTCAGCTTTTAACTCTCCCTGCTATTTGGTAGGAAAAAGCAGGGGCAAAGTGGTAGGTTTTTGTATAGCAGTGAAATTGTTGATCTGTGTGACCTTGGTCTAATTTGAGACTTCAAGAAATCAACGAAGAGGCAATCCAAAGGATGGACACTTGAGTTAATTTGCTTTCCCTGCTCCTTGACTTCTCAAGGGTTTTGCTACAAGGACACTTTCCAGGGAGTTCATGAATTTTTCAGACACCTTTCATCACTGACCTTTCACTTCAATTTGAAGAGAACGGCAAGGTCTGGGCAGAATGACATTGTTACCATTGCCTTTTAATTTGTCTGGTGTCAACCAAACACAACTACCCAGCCTTTGTAATCATGTTGAACTAGTCTGCCTAGGCCTCACTGGTCTGGGCAGAACATTTCTTCTCATCTTAATCTTTACAAATGTGGTATTACTTGGTGAAATAAAGCTTGAAAGAGGGTCAGGAAAAATAATGACTAGAACTGAAAGATATTTTTTTCCCATTGCCCAGTATTCCCAAGGTCACTCAGGGATTGTGTGCTTTCCCTTTTTGAAAGAATAAGGTTTGAGACCCATTCATTTTTTTGAAGAATGCAGATAGGTGTTTTGTTCCTAATAAAATCAAAGATAATCCTTGGCAGCATGGACTGCACTGATAAAATGGTGGGAATGAGGAATATTGCCCAGATATTATATAAAATAAGAAATGTGTGGCCATTCCTGTGAGCTGCAATGTTTTTAACACATCATTTAGTCTTAGGCCTTTGTAATACTGGTGCTAATTAAGTGAGGCTCCAGTTTACGTCAGGCTGCTACAGCAATTACCATGTCCAGCTAAAGGTCACATTAAATGATTTGGGTCTCAGCTCCATAATGGCTAATTCCAACAACACTATTTCAAGACAGTGATATTGTTTAAAATTTGTAATGCACTCATATTCTGGCAAAGAAGCTTTTGTGTCTCTATGATGAGCATAAAGTTTGCTTTGATGAAAGTAATTATTATTCTTCTACAGTTCCCCCCTTTTTCTGCTTTTACATTTGCAGAAAAACTGCAGTGAGCTGTTGTAAACTCTGAGTCATCATTTACAGGTTGCAAAGTGGGGTAGTTTGGTGATATCCACAGAGAAATATGAAGTGAACAAATTAAATTAAAAAGGGGGAAAAAAAGGGCAAAAGGAATCTGGTTACGTTGTTCATGATGTGCTCAGAGTGTTTTGTTGGTATATGTGATATATGCATAGAACTTTAGCATGCAAATTAAAGCTGCTGAATCCCAGCTAATTAGATATTTTTATCAGTTCTGGGTTTTCAGATTTGCCCCTTTATGCTTAAGAAATACCAAAAAGACCCCACTGCTGGCATCAGAATCTGTTTTTGGTCACCTTTATGTTTCTTTAACAATATTTTATGTGCATTTAAAACATTTTTAATTTCTCACTGTGTTTTAAAGGGTGCAGAAATTCTCTTTGACTCGTTGTCAGTCAAGCATACCTCAATATTTTATCCTAATTTAGCATGGTTTTGGAATGTTCTGGGCCAAACTATTAAAATAATAGTGAAATAAGAGTTGCTGCACACAACCCTTGGGATTAAAACCACATCTGCCACCATCAGTACAAATCCTGAGAGGACAAACTTCCCACCTGGTGATCCAGCTCTGTCCTGTCCTGTGGGCTTGCCTCAGGGAATTCTGAGGTCATCCTTCCCTTAGGAGCATAACTAGGAAATAACATTTCTATATTCATGTTGAGGAAAATATTAAACAGAATGTCTTTATTGTAACCTCATGTCCTCAACTTTGGGAAGCAAAATCTCCATTTCTGTTACACCACAGACTGAATTATATTTTTTCTCCTGTTGAAAAGCAAATCAATTTTGCCCTTTGTAAATGCAGTAATTTGGGATTTGCTGTGAGTTTCAAACACTGTTAAATAGACAAAAATGTACCTTGTAAGTATTTCCAGATTGGACAAAGGTTTGAGTTTTGAGTCTGGGTTTGGTGCTAAATTGGCACTTCTCTGGCTAATGGGAGCCTGGGAACTGGGGGTGGTGGGAGTTGCTCTTCTGTCTGCAGGCAGAGAATCAGAGCTGCTACCATTCACTTTCCATGCATGGGGGTTTTTAATGTAGAACAGGATAATAATATTTTTCTTCCAACGTGTATGATGTCAGGAGTGGAAAATAATATGTATGTATATTTTTTCTTTCTAAAGTAGGATTATAAAAGTTTAAAAGTACCTAAAAGAGTTAAGGTGAATGGTTCATTACTTTAAAAATTACCAGTAAGTAGAGAAAACATCTTTGCTGACTACCTAGTATTTTTTCAATGGCATTTTATTCTGCTTTAAATATTGCTTTTGGTTTGCATTATACTGTTTGCCCACCTAGTGAATTTTCATGGAATTTCTGTCTTTCAGCACCTAATTTTTGCCTATAAGGTTTAAACAAGATAAAACCATTCTCTGTGTAAGTCCTCTGGGGAAAAGCTGCACCTAAGTGGTAATGGCAATTATTGTAAATGCTGAACCCAGCATCTCTAAGTGCTTGCTGCAGAAGTTCTCTATAAGATATTTCATGTTAATGTTAGTCACATGGTCTGTGTTGTTTACCTGGAGCTCTTTCCATGAAAACAGCCACGCAGAACTAAAAAGTTAAGTAACCAGAGTGTTTGCACTTTAAATATTTGACTTCTATTATATAAAGAATTGCATTGATATAACAATGTTTAAAGGAAATAACAAGATGCTGTTTGATTATAGGAAAACACCTATGGGAGAAAAATAATTTGAACCAGTTTTAGACTGATTTTAAGATTTAGGTTTTTTTCAGTCAGCACAAATTCCAGTTGTGCTGGTTTGCATACTGTGCAAGAGCATTCTGAGGCATAGTTAATTGATGTGGCATGTGTGACATATCACTGCACAGTCATTCAGTCCCTCCAGACTGACACAATTATGCCCATTTTATAGATACAATCAACCTGCTCTTTTCTCCTGGGATCAGTGTTCTGGTGACACTGAGATTTGATTTACTTCTCTTAGGAAGTGGCCTCTTTCCAGTCAATGGTTACCTGTTGCTGGTAGTTTAGCAACAGAATAAAAACTATATTTTATTTAGAGAGTCTCTCCACAGTCTCTCAGTGATCATGCAGAGATGAAAATGAAGCAGACTCTGACTTATCCTGCAACTTATTAATGAAAAAAATAATTGCTTGTGTGTTCTTGTGGAGTCTTTAACTTACACATTCAGAAGTGCTCCACACTGGCCAAGCTGCCGAAGTCTGAAAGGCAGGCAGCTCCTTTAATATGAAAAGTTCAAGCAGCTTATTCATGCTTTCTAAAGGAGAAAAATCTTAACTCCCCCTTCTCTAGATTAGCTAAAAGCCTTTTGCTATCAGTTTGTATTGCTTTAGAGTTCATTCCTAACAAACCTTTGTCCTTGCAGTGTGTAGCTCTCAGCTGTCAGAAACCATTTCTACAGCTTGTGAATTTAATCAATTTGGTGTGTGTGCTGAAAGTAATAAAACACCATTGAAATTCTGGTTTAAGAAAGTTAATGCACTAACTGCTCCCCATGTGACTGCAGACAGCTAAACTGTAAGATATGGACTTTCTATTGTAAAGCTCTTAAAAAAAATTGCACTGATATCCTTGGTTGCACTTTAACTTGTGGATTAATAGACCTTTAAATTTGAAAGCAGCTCATCACCTTGCATTAAATGAAACAAGGCTGTTTTGGACAGTTTTTAACAAAGGATCAAGATAATATTAAAGGTAGAAAATACAGAAAATTTCAAAACGTACCTGCATGGGCAGTCCAAGGCCTCTATCTACAGGATTCTATCCCCCTGTTCACATCTTAGGCAGCAAAGGTTCTGTGCAGGTTTTCTGTAGCAGTTCTGGACTATACCCTCTGCCTTTCTTAGTCTGTGTATGGTGTAAACTTGAAACCTGGAGGGTGTCTCAGCTGGTAGATCACTGCACTGTATTCTTACTGCATGTTATGTTTGCTTTTCTCTTGTTACTCTGATTTTGTTTTAATTCCATGGTACAGCTCACTTCATGCCATATATTGGCCAATTTAGTGACCTATAGAGGGGTTACACATTTTGTTTTGTGAGGTGATAAATAGGAGTGGTTTCACTCACCAGCATTAATCATGCAGGCTGGAAGTCCCACATGCAGAAATCTGGTAAACTCTAAGGCAAGAGGAAATTTTATGCTCATGCCAAAAGTCAGATGAATATCTCCAGAAGGAAATGATGGTTAGCAAGCACTTGATTCTGAAAACCAGCAGTGAAACAAATGGGTGAATTCTGTGAAAATGTACTCACCAAACAGCAATAACACAACAACAAAGCTGTCAGAAATTGGGGATGGTAGTTTGCTGGCAACTGGTTGATAAAACTCTGCACTGCGAGGATTTAGTAAAGGAGATGTGAAAATAAATCACTGAGGCAGTGTCCAGCAAAGTGTATTGACCTTCACACCCATACACACATTGCAAATTACCACAGTATTAGTGGGAAGGGAAGAAATAGAGGCTAAAATGCAGAAGAAATGCAAATGTAAGCAGGGGAAAGCCATCCATTACAGTGTGTGAGTGGCAATCAATAACCTCTTAACTAGGCAAGGGAGAGAAAATAACTCCACATGGTGTGTTGTCAGAGGGTGCAGGACCTCAGGCCCTTTCAGAAAGTGAGAACAGTTGCAGTGTGGTACAGATTTGCTAATAATGAGGCAGGCATTTAAAACCTCTGTGAGATAAATTTCTGAGGGAGCACAGAGAATAAGGAACATGGGACATGGAACTCAGAGCTCAGATTCCATCTGCCTTCATCTCCAGCTGCCTGGAGTGTCAGGTCAGGATAAGGGGCAGAACACCTCAGTCTCATTTCAAACTTCTGAGACAAACCCCTGAGAGAGAACCCAGCATGCAAAAGAGAACCATGCAGAGTGAGCCAGAAAGAAGTGCTGGGAAACTGCACTTGCCACAGGCAGGTCTCTCACTTGTTGATGGATTTTAGTTGGTTTTCCCCACACTTTTCTAAGTGTGGTGAGAAAGATCTCATGTTCACAACTTCATGTTCTTGTGAGAAATGACACTCACTTTTAAAATTTCAAAGGTTTATTAAACCTTAACAAAATACAACAAAACACAGAATAAGGAAAAATTAAACTGCTGGGAGCATGGGACTAAACCGCCATGTGCTCACTCACAAAATGGCTGCTTGTATTGGTTTGAAAAGACAGGTGTCTGCCAAGGAAGGCAGGAGCTTCCCTTGAAATGGAAAATGTAAACCCTCACCTTCTGAATTATTATAATTTTGAAATTGTGGGGCTCTTAAGTAGGATATGGGACTAGGAATAACAGATCTTTATCAGGAAAATTAAAATAAAACTGCAGTAGTACAAAAAAACAAAACCAAAAACAACAACCAAAAAAAACCACAACCATACTGACAGAATTAGAATATAACCTGACACCCTGCTGGTTAGGGTGTTGTTAGTAGTCTAATTAAATGGTGGTTGCAATACTGCTGAAGTGACAGATGTGGTTGTGTTGAAGCAATGATTCTGTAGAAGGGTGTAGTTTTTCTTTGAAGGTTCTGTGGTGGTGTAGATGGGTCCAGTCTTCCTCTGGGAATCCAGTGGAAATGGGCTGCTCTGGTGTTACAAATATCAGATTTTTATCCAGGTAGGAATGCTTGGCTCCTCCCCCTGGGTGGAGCATCTCACAATGGGATGATGTCATTTTGTCACTCATGCAGTGAGACTTAATGACCCATTAACAGAGGATATGTGCCCCCACCACTCCACCGCCACCCCAGAGAAGAGATAAAGAACTGCTCCACCTGATTTCAACAGATGGTGATAGAATACATACTTCTGGTTACATGTTGCATTGCAACTTAAGACACTGCTCCACCTTTTACATCTTTCGTGTTGCATCAGGTAACCCTAGCCCCTCCCAAAGTCTGACAGTTCTTCACTGTCCATTGGTGGAGATCACTTTCTTGCAACTTGGTTGGAGGTCAGGTGTTGGCATGCCGTGCCTCCTAGTAACAAACCTACCTTCTCCCAAATGCCCAGACTACCAAGGCCATCCAGTTGCAACAATACAAGGGGGAGGGGAAAGAGGACTATGGGGAGAACATATCACAATAACGTAATTATACATCCATAAAACTCCTCTTAATGTTCACAAAATATTCATCCCTGAATTGTGAAAGCCAACCATCACATTACCCATCTATAACATATTGAAACTGCAGTAGACCCTGGCTCTGCTCACCTTCACCAACCCCCTGCCAAGGCAGGCACACCTGAGCAGGTTGTACAGGAACATGTCCAGGTGGGGTGGAATATCTTCAGAGAAGGAGCCTCTATAGCTTTGTAGGCTTTTGTGCTACCTCTGCCTCTGAGACTAAAATGTTTCAAAATATTGAGGCTGTCAGTTTTGGGAGTCAAGCTGCCTGAGGGGATCAGCTTGAGACCCTGGGAATCTGGTCTGTAGTTAACTGATGCTCAACTTAGGGTGACCATTATTCAAGCAGCTTTGACTCCTGGGAAATAATATGGTAATTGTTCTGTTCATAAAAATTGCAGGTCTAGAAGGTTCCTTGGTTCTTCTGTTATGATTGATTGTCAGTTGGTGCAGTTTTACATATTCTGAATTATTGTTTCTGGTTGGACCCTTACCCTCAGCTCCGCCCCTCAATCGACCCTATATGCATATTCTGCCTACCCTATCCCAGGTATTTAGAATTAGTCCCATACTTTGTTTGGCTTCTTCTGTTTGTTGTTTTGTCATTACACTCTTTCCAGACAATTCCATCGTACCTGTCCTTTTATTTATCTCCATCTTGGTCCTGACTGACAAGGTCCCAGGGCTGTGGAGCTGGAGCCATGACAGTCAGTGCTTAGAAAACTAAAGGAATAATGATAATTGAAAAAAAATCTTTTTAATTTCTCACTAATCTCATAGTTATGTGCAAGTCAGGCTTGTCACAAGATTTAGTTTTTAAGTCCTGTCATGTTTGTAATCTATCTTGTGTACTTTTGGCATAATGGGACACTAAAAACAGTTATAAGGTAAGTTTATCTCAAAGCCAGATCTTTTTTTTTTATTATTTTGTGCAAGAAAGACAGTGAATTGCAGCAGGTTATAAGTAGTTTTGCAATTCTTGCTTTTTCTTTTTTAAGTTCTTTGTCTTTCTTTTGTATATAGTGACAGATAAACGAAATAAAGGTCCTTCATATAGAATGAAAATATAAAACTACTTAAGGACCTCTTTCATCAGAGAATGAAAGAATAAACCATTTTGGGATGTTGTTAATGCATAGAGCACGGTCAGACGTGAATGTGAGGAAATGAAAATGTTCTCAAATACAATCTTACTCTTTCCTTTGTGTTTCAAATTTTCCTGACAGAAAACAGTTAAAAGGGGATCAAGGAACTTTTCACTTTTCCCAAATGGTATCAACCTATGGCTACCAAAAACTGGGGAGAAGTTTGCAGTCTGGAAAAGTCTTGGCTATGTTGAAATTCACACTGAAAATGTGTTCTTAGGAGTTATTAAGGCTACAGTCCTTTGGAGTTTTCAGCTTGAAGCCTTTCACTAAAACATTTAGAAAATAACATAAAACAGGTAAACAAAAGAAATTGATTTTTTTTCTGCTGCACACAAATACTGGGTTTAAAGTAAATCTTTCTATAGAAACTTCTGAGCATTGTGCCTGTAACTCAGCCCATTGCCTCGATCTTTTGTCCTCATCTGTGATGTATGTGATATACAGACACTTCAAAGAGGAGGTTTCTATGTTTGCAGCTTTTTAGCTCCAAGCTACTTTATATTATACATCGTTTTTTATTCAGCTATGTATTTGGCTGGCTTACAGATCCATACAGAGCTGAAAATGAATGAAGCATTTAAGATGTTTTGTTTATGTTGTGATCACTCCCATTTGAAATGCCCATGTCACCAAGAGTTAGGAGAGTTCCAGCTGAATTCCTGATGAACTTCTCTTGACCTCCTGTGCAGTGTGTCAGTGTTGCAGCCCGGCCAGTCTGCAGCTGGACAGATAAATCTGGCTATAATCGGAAACCCAGTTTGGCTCTCCTGGTTCGATGGGTGGGTCTGTGGGTGAACAGCGGTAGGACTCAGGCAGAGACCCTCAGCCAGCCCTGTTCATGCTTAGATGCAGACACACCAATGGCCAGAGATGTGGGCAGAGAGAGATCCCAACCAATCAACTATCTAAACCAGGGAGATTCAAACTCCCTATAAAAGAAGCGACCATATCAAACTCATGGCTGTTTGTTGAGGACCCTCGGTGAGTTTGTTTCATTTCTATCTCCAACCAACAATGTCTAACATAATATCTGGTGATTCCCAACGTGATGACAACAGTCGTCCCGTGAGTAGAATGGGGGGAGACAGAGGACAGGGTGTGCAGAGCCTGTCCAAACCAGCAAAAAACTGGAAATAATTAAAAGTGTGTATGAAGACCCTCAATCCAGCAAAAGAGCTGGAAATAATTAAAAGATGTGCAAGTAGAGCCTTCCAAAATATACAGAAAGCAGAGCTGTTTTACAGTGGAAACCTGCAAAAATCCAGATTCCCTTTTGTAGGTACCCCTTGTAAATAGAAAACAGTGCCAAAGAAATGTGAGGATGGTTTTTGCTGGAAGAAAACTCAATTTTGAAAGTATGGACTCTTCTTTTCTACATTATAAAACCGTGGAAGTTCATAGAACAACCTCTAAAAGCCACTATGGACATTACAAAATCATGGAGACTTGTTTTGGACTGGCTGGAGCAGTTTAAAGCCAAGAAAAACACTAAAGCAGCAACTTAGATGCCAGTGTCAGTGGCTCAAAATGGTGGCAAGCACATGGCACAAGAGACACTCACCCAAGATGGCGGAGAACACACAGCACAGAAAACGCTCATCCAAAATGCCAAAGAAGCCGGCAGCCTGGCCACTGGCACCTGGGGCTGTGGACTGCCTCATACCGATGCATGCGCAGTCGGGACTCAAGAAACCTGGGAGGCACTGAGGCAGCCACTGCCGCAGTCAGCGCCCAAGAGACTGGAAGACCTGACTGGCACAGGCGGTGCCCAGGACCATGGGACATCACATCATGCCAGCTGTGAGCATCCCTGGACTCAAGAAGGACAAGGCCAGGCTGCCCATTGCCACCAACTGTGTTGCCTGTGGCAGCCGTGGGCACTAAATATGTCCACTGAGCTGCCGCCACCGATTTCTGCTGCCCCTGCGCCACACGTGGCTTTGCCCGTGCCGCAGTTACCCAAGCAGAACACCGTGTTTCATTGCATTTGCAACCGGATCTGCGCTGCTGCTCTATATCCGCTGACCAGGTGAGGGGAGATTTTTATGCCACCATGACAGCCCTTCAGAGCCCTTCTACACCTCCAGCCAACAGCTGTAAGTTTACCAGACCTGTGGTAGGAGAACCAAGGGATGGTCCCCAATCCCCTGATTCGGTTAAACTTAAGGGAAGCCCTAACAGGGTCATGGGAGAGTCCATGCCGCCCTGTGCCATGAGGCATTGGCTGGAGTGGGGAGGGCCCTTTCCAGCAGCACATCCCCTCTCCATATGCCTTCTTTGGAGATACAGCAGCAGGGGAGGGGTGCACAGACCTGCAAAGGTGCTGTGCCGTGACAGCAGCAGTGAGCCCACCGTATCTAGAAGACACCTACGACTGCATGGCACAAAATGCCGCCACCATGGGGAGGTGGGCGTTTGCCCCTATGCAAAGGTCAAAGATCAAGACATGGGAAAAGCCCCTGTGGGGAGCCCGGCAAGTGAAAAGCAGTGGTGAAGGCGTTGGGGTAAGTGTGCAGGGATGTGGTGCTGTGGGGACAGTAATGATCAAGCGGTCCCAAAAAAATGGTGCTGGCCACATGGCACAACTGCCACGTGGTGGCAGGGGTCAGGCCACCCTCTCAGCAAGCCTGGTGGGATGTCAGCAGTTTTCTGCATGTGGAACTGGGGGGAATTTAGCAGCGCTGGCCAAGGCAGTGCTGACAAAGGCAGCGCCAAGTTCCTGCCCCACACAAATGGCGGCTTTGCCTATTGCAGTGCAGCCGTCCTCCGGTATGTCAGCATAGCTCCACAGCCTCCTGGCCCACTGCTGCTTTGACTCTGCCAAGGTTCTCATACCCTGCAGATTCTCATAAGCTAATACTAAATAAAGGAAAAGATCAGGCTAGTTTAATAGCCCCTTCCTCAAGAGGGAAGACTGCACTATTTACATGTGATAAAGATGAAACTGATTCATGTAACATACCTTTGTTAGCTAATTCTTTTGCAGTTACTATGAAGGTATTAAGCCAGTGTTACAAATATGGACTACTGTTTGCCGAATATGTTCAAAGTTTATGATAAAATACTTACTGATTTTGCTCTTGTGCAGTCTGCAGGCATCATGTTTGCTCCAACAACCTGAAAAACAAAATTTTGAATTTAAATTGTCAAATGCTGTCAAGAGTGTTTGCAGCTGACAGCTAAACTTATTTCCTACACCTAATTCATAGAATTTTTCTGCTTTTATTACTCAAATAGTGATTCTTATACTATTTAAAGAGTCAGTGCTGATATTATGCCTGTGTTACCAATATCTCAAACCTTCATTTAAAATTGCTTCTATGAACAGATGCTCCTTTAATAATTCAAATTGTAAGCTATCCTTTCAAGCAGAAATCAACTGATGTGTAGGACTCAGGCAGAGACCCTCAGCCAACCCTGTTCATGCTTAGATGCAGACACACCAATGGCCAGAGATGTGGGTGGAGAGAGATCACAACCAATCAACTATCTAAACCAGGGAGATTCAAACTCCCTATAAAAGGAGCAACCACATTAATCTCATGACTGTTTGTTGACAACCCTCGGTGAGTTTGTTTCATTTCTGTCTCCAACCAACAATGTCTAACATAGTATGTCAACTTTTCCCTGTGGCTGAATTACATATGGCTGGGTTAGCATTCACCACATATTGTGATCATCATGGTTTTGTCTTTACTATCAGAATGGCAAGAAAATCACAGAACTCCAGAAAGGTTTGGGTTGGAAGGAACCTTAAAGATCATTTAGTTCCAACCATTTCCACTATCCCAGGTTGCTCCAAGCCCTGTCCAACCTATCCTGGAACACTTCCAGGGGTACAGGAGCAGCCACAGCTTCTCTGGACAACCTGGAAGTGCCTCACCATCCTTACAGGGAACTCTTTCATCCATGAAATAATTAATAGGTTTTTTTGAGCTGTTTGTGTGTGTTTTCACCTCTCCCATAGAAAGTGCTTAATTAAAGCAGCTTTAATTTTGTTTCTTTCAAAAGGATCTCACTAGATAAAGTAGTCACTTCTGAAGGCTGAGGAATAAATTAAGAATCTTCCCCAGACAGAAATATGGCTTATTAAACCAAGCTAAACATAATTAGACTCATATCTAGCATAAAGGTAAGAGAGATGGTGATATAATTGAAGCTGTTCAGCTCAGACTGTGATATTGCTGCTGTAAGTTTGAGAATCCTCGAAGTCATAATTTCCAATCCCTGGGAATGTCATCCTCTTTGAGAGGCCTTGACATAGGAAGCCTAAAAATCAAGTGTCCTGAGCCAGTAATTTTGGAAGACAGAGGCAGTTTTTCTCCATCCCAGTCTTTAGGCTCTGCAGAATCTTTCACTTCGCTGTCTGATCTATTGTTTTCAGGAGTCATTACTTCCAAGAGCTTTCTAATGTAGGTAAATGAACAGCTCCAAAATGATTTATGGGAAGGTTTCATGGCAAGTGTCAGGAAAGATCTAAACCTCACAAGAGACCTGAGGGCCCAACTATTTTTGTTTTGACTTCTGAATAAATGACCAGATTTTGAGGAGGGCACAGTGCCAGCTTTCCTCTGTGCCAGCTTCTCTTTGTTCTTCTCAGACAGAACTGCTGGTTCCAGAGAGCTTTCATATATTTTGGATAGGTTCATAAATGGCAATGTACATTGTAAATTATCTTATTCTAAGGAAAAGGAAGACAAGGCCATAGTGGAGCTTATGACAGAGGAAAAAGAAAGCAGAAAATATTCTTTAAGCAATATGACAAGATAATACACTCTTTAAGCATGGTAAATATGCACATTTTTCTCTTAATTCTATCCAAGTGTCAGGTTAGGGTTGACATTAATCAAAAATATTCCTTAGAATCTGTTTGCTTATCAGGAATATGCAAGAGAGATGGGACTACTGAGAGATGTGTTAAAGCATGATTTATTGCTCTTATCTTCTACAGTCTCATAGAAGGCTGAGAACATCTTCACATCAGTTGTCAGGAGTCAGTACTCACAAGATCTCTAGTTACAAAGCCTTTTAAAGATATATCAGCCAATAAACTACTGTCACAAAGATTGTTTGTGTCTTTAACCCAATCGTTAATTATTTTGTTTTACACATTTTGCCGCAGTGCGGTTTTGCTTAACCAATCATATAATGACACACAAACCTACAGTACTCCACCTTAAAATTTCTTAATACCTTTATAATTACTTCTTTATCTTAAACTTTAAACTCTAAAACTTTCCACTACCTAGCTTAATATGTTTCTGCTTAAACTACAAATCCACATTATTGCTTCTGGTCTCTAAATCTGGAAGCCTTTTCCAAGGTCTCAGATTGAATCCTGTACTCATTGCTAAGTCTGGGCCTGTAGGCACAAGGTTTTGAGAATTTTCTGTGCCTTGATTTCCCACATTTGCTAAACTTTTATCTCTAACCTAATTTCAATTCCATAGGACGAGGAGCTGAATGTAAAGCATTTCCATCTATTTATGGTCATTAAGTATCAAAAATGTTGAAAGCAGTAATGAAATGCCCACTATATTAAAAGTTCTTGAGGAGTTATTAGAGCTGATTGTTTTATCAAGTTTGAATAGCTAAGCAAGTCATTATCAACCACAACTGCACCACATGTGGTTTGTGAGAAGTGATTGCAGTGGAATTGCAGGGAGCAACAACCAATTCTGTGGTTTAGTTTTTGTTTAGATTTGATACTAAACCCCCAAGGACAGCAAAATCTTTTTTAACTTGCAGTGATGCCTATTTAATTTAAATCCAAATAGACCTTTCCCTTTGGAAACAGTTACTCTAGCAAGGGGGTTTTGTAGGTTCTATTCTGCAGAATATAACCCCAGGGAGGTTTGTCTGCTTTCAGAGATATTCCCTCCTTAAAGAAGAATTTGGAGAAAGAAGCTGGCCACAGAATTAAGGACGAAAATAATTTTTACTCATCTGTCATGTCTCTGTGGCCTTCCCCTCTTGCTGTGTACTCAGTCTAATCTTTCTGTCTAGTTAGGAGACACACATCTTGATGATGGAGCTGTCAGCCAGGGAAGTTAACTTGCTTTAATTTCCCTTTCAGGATCTGATAGCCCCATCTGAGAGCAAAGGTTTGGAACGTTCTGGCAGTTCTCTTCCTTGGGCATGTCACTAGTGCAAATAACAGCAGGTCCAGTAACCTTGTGGTGGAACAGGATATAGGATGATATATCTTAGAGGAAAGAGAGATACAAAAGCTTCCTGGAAACTGCATAAATTAAGACGGTTTCAGGCTGGGAACATTCTCATTCTTCTCACTGAGGCAGGTGAACTCTGACCTTCTGCTTGGCTGTTATTGCTGCATTTCACAGATTTTTTGAGAGATTGCTGGTTTACATTTAACACTCCCTTTCTGCCTGCCTAACAATAAAGGACTGATCAAGCCAGCCAGGAAGACCAGGCAAGATAAATTAAATGCTTAATTTGCACATCAGGAACTTCAGACAGTCTAATTTTAAGAGGACATTTTGATAAAGTAAAATGGCACTATGCACTTATTAGTAATTGCCAGTTCCAAAAAATTATTAGTGATAGATTAGCTCTGGCCTTTGAATCTTTGCATAAGTCAGTGTTTGAAGGCTGTGCCATGAAACACAGACATCAAAACTCATTAGGAAACTTATCATATAATTGTCAATATTATTTGTAATTTATATTATTTTTCTCCATCACTCCCCATACTCCCAACTGTCCTATATTAAAAAAGAAATATAAACCAACAGTTACAGTACAGATTAGTCACACTGTGAATATTCTTCCCCAAAAATAAGTTGATTTTAATAAATCTGAAAACAGAACAATGTATTCCTGAAATGCTATGGCCTCACACTGTTCATCCTTTAATGGTTCCCATTTTCCTGACATGGCCTGAACACTGCAGGGTTTAGATGAGTTTTTTTGGGTGAGTTTGTGCTCTTGCATCTCATCTCCTTGGTCCTTCTATCCCTTCTAGACACATTCTGCCTTTCCACACATTCTATCTTTTACTGTGAGAGCAGGCAGAAATCTAAGAAGAACATAAAAAATATGTGTTCTGCAGGTAGTTTAGATATGTACTTGATTTTGGTCTGATCTATCCCTCTCCCACAAACAAATACATGAGGATCAAGACTGCTTTCTCCAGACCTTCTCTTGGACCCTGGTTCCACCAAGCTCCTCTCCAAAGTTTTCCAAAGACTGTTGCCAGGCACAGAATTGCCCTGTGAAGTTCTGTGTGCATGAACATAATTCAGAGCTGAATTATCTCTTCCAATAGCCCTTAGAAGAAGTGTTCTTGTATTTTTTTTGACAGATTTTCAGATATTTTTCCAGATTTTTTCCCCAGACTTTCCTCAGTTTGAACTTTCCAGCACAGATGAAGACAAACCTTCTATTTGTTTAGTTCTTATCATTATGAATTTTAGTATCAGTGGAGATGTCAGCCTGGCAAAGTTTGGTTACTTTGTGCTTCACTTTTGTGTACAACTTGAACATGTGCATCCTATTATGAGTACAAAATTATATGTGGATATATATTTTTAGTGATGTTACTAATTTTAAAATCTTCTGAAAATTGCCTTGAGAACCCTTTAAATCAGATTCTTTTGTGGAATTTCTTGAAATACTGAAGAGAAAATATTGGCTGTCTATAAAAATGTGCACTATTTTTTTTTCTGTTCACAAAGCGGTTTTATTCTTTGCATCTCATTTACACATTGCTGAGAACTGTAGCTGGCAAAGGGCAAAGAGGAGCATTCTCCAGAGCATTTGCTTGCTCTGTGTCAGAGCATGGATGAATATAGACATGTATGAAATAAGTTTTAAAAAAATAATTAAATGGAGTAATATAAAAGTAAGAACTTCCCAATGTTTTAGCTCATTATATAATCTGCATTTCATAACAAATGCTCTGGAATAATTCTAATTTTTTTGTATCAGTAAAATGCTTTTAAATTTGCAGTGGATTTGTGGGGACAGAGAAAAAACTGAATGCATTCCACTGACCTGGGTATATTCCAACAGGTGGAACAAACATCCTGGGAGAGGGTATGAACATGAAGAGACCCTGGAGGAGCCGAGCTGGAAAGGAAATCCAGCACCTGCACAAACCTCCTGCCTTCACCAGTAAACTGTTGTCCTTTGAACCTACTTTTAATCATCTGATCTGGGCTGGGGAAGAATGCTTCTTCTTCATACAGGTGTCACACACACTCTGATGGGAAGCTTAGATATCCACAATTTAGTTGTTTTTTCTCTTCTCTCCACATTGTCCTGTTTTCTCTGTTCAGGTGAGACCCCACTGCAGAACTGCCCCAGCCCTGGCACAGCAAGGACCTGGAGCTGCTGCAGAGAGCCCAGAGGAGGCACCAGGATGAGCAGAGGGATGGAGCAGCTCTGCTGGGAGGAAAGGCTGGCACAGCTGGGATTGTTCACCTGGAGAGGAGAAGCTTTGGGCTGAGCTCAGGGTGGCCTTGCAGGGCCTGAGGGAGCTGCAGAAAGGACGGAGAGAGACAATTGCCAAGGGCTGGAGGGACAGCACACAGGGAATGGCTGGCAGTGCCAGAGGGCAGGGCTGGATGGGATCTTGGGCAGGAATTGTTCCCTGGGAGGGTGGGCAGGCCCTGGCAAAGGGTGCCCAGAGCAGCTGTGGCTGCCCCTGGATCCCTGGCAGTGCCCAAGGCCAGGCTGGACACTGGGGCTTGGGAAGCCTAGGACAGTGGAAGCCTGGGACAGTCCCTTCCAACTCAAACCATTCTGAGATTCCATAATTATGTGATTTTACTTATCTGCCAGTGGCCCTTGTTTAATATTGATACCCAGAGGCTACATTTGTTTCCTTCTTGAACAGAAAAAAATCCAATTTTACATGAGACAGTGTCTGTTTGCATCTCCTGTATATGTAAGGAGGTGCTGTAGATATTTCAGTACCCTGAGGACATCTTTATGTAATGATTGCTCTCAGGCTGAAGCAATTTAAAAATCCCACTGCATACACTTGATGTTTAGTATAATGAATGAGGGCAAATGCAAAAAGAATTGCAATAAATAAGCTGAACACTGGAGAATACTGGATCTAGTCTACAATTAATAGAAATGCAGTCATCATAGAAAGAATTCATTTTTATAAAGTACAGCTGTGCTTTATTATTTTAACAAATCTTTGGGGCAAGTTTGTCTTGAAAGCTGAGGTTCTAAATTCACAAATTTCCCATCTCACTTCAATTTCTGCCATCCCAATTAATGTGTTTAACTAAATACTACTTTTAACTATAAAGCTAATAAGAATAACAACAAGAAGAGTTTTTCTGAGCCTCTCTTTCCTGGATGTTGTAAATGAAGTGTGGAAGTGCAAGAAATAAACCTCTCCTTCCTCTTTAGCTGCTGTTGGTGTGGTCAAATCCACAGTTCCTCAGCTTTGGGTGTTCTATTCCTTCCATTTCACACTTACTGCTCAGCTCTGCCCATTGCTCTTTTAAGCTTTTCCCCTCTTTCTGTCTCTCCTCTGGTAGTCATGGCTTAAGATGGTGAATCCTTTTACAGTCATATTTTGGTTTTTTTCTTTCCAACTCCACATGTGTTTTTTGAAGTTTGATTTTCAGCAGCACTGGGCAGCAGCTCAGGAGACCTGTGGGGATGCAGCCCTTGTGTGAGCTGGATCTGTAACCTCAATTATCTCAGTGTTGTTTAGGCCCCTAATTCATTGCAGAGCTGCAGTGGATTTGACAGGGCTCTGTCTGTCCCACGCTTCTGTAACCTCAACCCTCCATCCATCAGCTTCGGCTTCATCCCAGCAGGGCACAGCCTGCTCATGTGTTCAAGAGATCTTCCTCCTAGGAGAGGATATTAAATGTTCAGTGGCACAGTCAGGATGAGAAATCTCCTTTATTAGCATGGTTGGATAACCTTTGGTCTTTCCATGGGTATAAAGCCTAAAATGGAACCTACAGCTTGTTCCAGTGCCAGGCTTTGTCAGGAGAAATCACAATTTTTTATTTAGACAATGTATTGAGCATCGTTCTACCAGTGCCTGAGCTTTAACTGCAATTTCTTTGTATTCTTTAGTAAGAAAACAGAATTAAAAAGCAAAATTTTTCTGTGAACTTTAACAACGGAAGAAGGAAAGCACATTACTAAGGAGACACCACATTGCAAATTAATGTAAACCTTATGGTTTCTCAGCAGTTTCTTGGAATTTTAGTGCGCTGAGTGTATTTGTATCCACAGTTACACTGAGATTTTTTGAAATATTTAATGCAGTGCTTCATTCATCATTTATATATTTTTAGACATAATGTGTCTGAGCGGAATAGATTTTTCTCGTGACTACACCACTTCAGGTGAAAATATGAATGTTTACAAGGAGGATGATATTAGCCATGTTTTTTTTACAGGAGTTTACATTTACATAAGAAGAAATATTGAAGTAATAAAGCACAATAAGGTGATTATTAATTTAATTCTGGTTAAATTTTTAAAATATAATCTGTTCTTCAGAATAACAAGCTCTTTGCAATATGTCACCAGCAAAACAATTTTTTTTTTACCCTTAACCCTCCTTGATAAAATATTCTAAACTGAAAGAGAAAAGATTTAGATGGGATACAAAGAAGAAATTTTCTACAGCTAAGGGTGGACAGGCCCTGGCACAGGGTGCCCAGAGCAGCTGTGGCTGCCCCTGGATCCCTGGCAGTGCCCAAGGCCAGGTTGGACCTTGGGGCTTGGAGCAGCCTGGGACAGTGGGAGGTGTCCCTGCCATGGCAGAGGTGGCACTGGATGGGCTTTCAGGTCCCTTCCAGCCCAAAGCCTTCCATGAGATAAATATAGCTCCTTCAAGAGCATTATCTGTGGATAATGGCAGCTGTTTAAAATTGCCTAATGCTCTCACAGCTAATTAAAATCTTTTGCCTTTTGGTGACTGAAATCCAAGTGAAGCTGATTTATGAAAATTGTGCACTTCTCTTGTTGCTCTGTGAGAAATAAAAAGAAACTACAGAAAATAGAAGTATGGTCTAATGTCAGGAGAATACCCAGTGTATTCATTAGATATCCCACTATTAATCAGTAAACTCCAATAGGCTGCTGATTCTTTCTTCCCCTTTTTCATTGCTGAATCAGAGGTGATTTTGCTGTAGCTGACTTGCAGTGTCAAGTCCTGCATTCCCTTCCTTTGCTGGCCCCATTCCAGGAGCTCCTGTCCCTGCTGTGCTAAGGAGCCAGAGCTGGACACAGCACTCCAGAGATGCCTCCAGGGCTGGGCATAGAGGCAGGATCCAGTTCATTCATCAGCTTTCAATGAAGATTTCTCTTCTTACCGAAGTTTCTACTTTGGTATAACCAACTCTTAACATTTTCTATAATTCATTTCTTCTTCTAATTAGTTAATTAATTATTAATTAATTAATTCTAATTAGTTAACTAATTAGTTGCTAATGAACTGCATTTGCTAAATAGGAAGGTGTCCACTGCACAGATTTTTAGAGCCTTTTTGATTAAGAGCCACATCTACACCCTTTTAAAATTAATATGGAGTCATAAAATCATAGAATTATGGAATGGGTTGGGTTGGGTTGGGTTGGCTTGGCTTGGAAGGGACCTTAAAGCCCATCCAGTTCCACCCCTGCCATGGCAGGGACACCTCCCACTGTCCCAAGCTGCTCCAAGCCCCAGTGTCCAGCCTGGCCTTGGGCACTGCCAGGGATCCAGGGGCAGCCACAGCTGCTCTGGGCACCCTGTGCCAGGGCCTGCCCACCCTGCCAGGGAACAATTCCTTCCCAAGATCCCATCCAGCCCTGCCCTCTGGCACTGGGAGCCATTCCCTGTGTGCTGTCCCTCCAGCCCTTGGCAATTCTCTCTCCATCTTTCCTGCAGGTCCTGCAGGCACTGGAAATCCATTAGTTTTCCAGCAGACCTTAAAGCGTAAATGCTTGTCTTTCTACAGAGGCTAATTTTTTGGAGGAGGATGGACAAATCTGATCAGCCAAGAATCTGGAGGTGCCACTCTTGAGGTTGTTCATGTTGCAGCTGTGCTCAGCTTAGTCATGAGTTTTAAGGGCAGGAACATTGTGAGGGGATTTAATGAGGTAATTTGGGCTTTCTGCTATGGAAGAGAACATGTTTGTTTAGCAGGTATTTCCTGGAATTTCTGAGGCCAGGCTATGTGCACCACTGATGATGGACCCTTTGGAATGCCCTCTCCCAGTTTGTATGACTACAAAAATTAAGTTACATTTGCAATAAAATAAACTAAAACCCAGCCAGGGAGAAACTCAGGGTCTGTTATTTCAAATGTGGAATCCCTAAAAATTCCCTTTGACTTGGATTTAAGGAAAAGAGGTTTGAAACTTATTTCAGGGTAAATGGTCAGTGTATTAAAATTTCAGTTTCCCTCTCCTTTTTTCATATTATGGCTGTTTTTCATGAGTATCTGTTGTACACAACAGTTACATATTGTGACTTATCCGAATTTAAGCTGTAATAGAGAAGTCAGAACAATCTATTTAGATAATTAAATCTGGACTTTGCTTGCTTAGAATGTACTAAAACTTTTTTCGATTCAGGTGACCTCCCACTACTGTTTTTTTAACAAATCAGCATTTATAATTTTATCAAGACCAGATCAAGGTTCAGTGATTAAAAAGACCAGGTGATTTCTTAGTGTCAGAAACAGCCAGACTCTGTTTATCTGCATTACTGAAATTTGAACACAATTCTGTGTGAATTCAGTATGGATTAATATTCTAATCACAGAGTATTTGCTCACTTCCTAACACTAAAGAGAAACAAAATTAAGACACTGTATCAGACTGGCTTTATGATAAAAATATATGGGCTTTATAAACCACACAGTTCTTGAATAAATTGTCTCAGCATTCCTATTCCAGATGTTAATTTAATGGAACCACTTGAATCACAAGTGTGGTCTTTCCACAAGTAAGATAATTAAAGAGTTTGAAAACTAGGACTAATAAATCATTATAGCAAGTTAATTTCAATTAACATTATAAATGCAACTATTTTAGTAAGTAATTGACATCTGATTAGCATGTTGCTGGGTTTAGCTGTTTAGATATCAATCAAACTTCCAAACCTTGCTTACAAAATCATTTAAAGACATGTACATAATTTCCCTTTATTTACATGGTAACTAAACTTATCTTCTACGTGTGTTTGCTCAGGGCTACAACTTGGAGCATATGCTGAGATTATTATTTATTAATTATAGTCAATATTACCAATATGATTCAAAAGTCCATGGGGCAGCACTCCTGCCCTTTTGATATACTCTGTGTAATCTCAACCATTGCGGAGGTTTCTAGGCTCTGTGGGTGTCAGCTCACAGAATTGCTTGGTTTTGTGTCTGAATCTGAGCTAAACAGCAGCTTCATTTGGAAAAAAAATCAATGAAACTAATTTGTTAGTAGCTTTCCTTTGAAAAATGAATGAAACTAATTTGTAAAAAATATAGTGATGAGTCTTTCTGATGAAAAAGGTAATAAAAATGCAAGGCATGAAAGCATATTTTGTGCTTAGATCCACTTAGTTTGTGCTTGAGCAGACTAAATTAAATACTATAAATTCTCTCCTGGAAATGTAAATGCTGGGAGTTAAATCTGACTAAAACGTCAAACTAAAAAGAGAAGCTACCTTTAAATTTAATCTCTTACATTTGAAACAATTTGCTCTAACTGAAATGATGTTTGGTCACTTATGTATACTTGTAATCATTAAATATATGTGAAATACGAAAAAAACTTGCTTTAAAGACTGTCACAGAAATGCCTCAGTAACAGAAAAAAGATTGTTGTTTCTTACACTGGATATTAATCAGAAGAACTACGAGGAAATGAGTGATGTATCTGATGGAACGATGAGTGAAGATTTCAAATCTGTCACTTTTGCCAGAGAATTTGCTCTCCTGAGACATCCAGTGCAGTAAACTGGGTGGCAGAGCGCAGCCTGAGAGGGCACAGTTCCAAGGTGAGGATCCTGCTGTGTGCACTCATCAGAAATGGAGAGCAGGAGCTTCAGCCATTCCTAAAAAAGATCTGCAGCCCTCTGTGGGGAGGAGTTCACACAGGAACTTTAAATCTGACTTTTTATTTGATAGTGTTTCATTTTTCCACTCCTGTCCCTGACTGGCATGAATGGCTCCACACCAAAAGGCTTTGGCCTCCTTTGAGTAAGATGAGGGCACAGTTCATCCCTCTGCAGGAATCCACTTAGGAGACTGACTCAAAGTGCTTTGGAAGCCCTTTGAAGCCACTGAGGAGTCAGAGCTGCACATCCAGTGAAGGCAGAATATGGAAGGTCGTTGGGAATAACTTTGAAGTGCTTTTAGAATCTTGAGAGTCTCGTGGAGATCCTGATGGGGTTTATTTTGTTGTGAGATCAGTACTGCCCAGGGTATGGCTGTGCTGTCTCTGCCAGGGGCTTTCCTAAGGCATTGGGAAGTTTGGTCCCTCTCAAATCTATCCTGACAGGGTGTTCCCTGCACCCCATGACCCCTGGAAGGAATAAAAATCACCCAGGATTTCTATAGAACATTCAGCCCCCTAAGAACACAGCCCAGTTATTGCCCAAATTGCCATCTCAGAGCTGGCTGAGGAGGGGCAGCACCTCCTCCCCCAGCAAAGAAACCAAATTTGCTCCATTTGGATGACTACAGTGAAATGCTTCCCACATCACTTTTATTGCCAGCATTTACAGAAAAATTGAAGAATTCCCATAGTTGAACAAATTTCTCTTTATTCTTTTGCATAAATAAACAAAAACAACAAAAAATTTCAAAATTTGAATTAAGTGGGAAATGGGGATTAACCAGGCAGTAAGTGAAAGCAAACTACAGCCTTGAGCACATTTATAATTAGGCAAGTTACAAATACTTCAGTAATGAGAAGGATAATAGAAATTCTGACAGGTCCTGTTCTACAGAGAGCTTGTGGGCACCACTGTAATAAATGAACAGAGATCTATTTGATTTTTTGTTAAAAGTGAGAAGCCCCAAGAGTTTCATGTTACTACATTTAGTGCTTGGTGAGGCTGTTTGTATGAGGCTTTTTCCTATGTTTTAAATCACTTATTGCTGCTTTGGCAGTGTCTGTTAGATTCCATTAGATTCATTAGCTCTTCTAAAGAACATTGCTCTGTGGAAATAAGCTGAAACAGCTGCCCTGTGTAATTTTGTTATTGCTTTAATTTACTCAGAATTCTCTTTTAACACTCCAGCTGTCAAATATAAAGAGGAAAAAACAATCAATATAAAAGCACTTCCTACCTCAGTATTCTTATGTGTACAGTTTGGGGGAAGAAACTAAACAAATGTAAGGCTTGTTTTGTTATTTTCCACGATATTTCTTGGAGCTGCTGGAAGTAGATAGCACTTCTGAAAATGTCAGTGATGAAGCACTTCACTGTGGGGTGAGTTCTGCTCCTCTGCCAAACTGCTTCTCTCACACTGTGAAACATCTGTCAGTCTCCAAGCCCAGCTGCCTTCTGTCCAGAAACCACTTGTTTCCACTTAGATCTTGGCCAAATTAGGGTCAGAAGATCTAGACATGTGCTGTGCTGATGTCCTCAAAGCCTTTTTAATTTCCTTCAGGAATATGGGATTTCACTGAGCATCCCAGTGCAGCTGCAGACCTGCTGCTGGAAATGGGTAAGTCCATTTGTGAAGCTCCTTTGATTTGCTAACAGAACCCTTTATGTGTTGCAGTGTATATTCCCGTTGCTTTCAAGAACACGGAATTGCTTTCTGTTTATGGTCCCACCCAGACTATACAGTGAGAAAATTTAGGGATCTCCTGTTGTTGTTGAATACTGATTAGAAGTACAAAACTGCAGAGAAGGGTATAACAACAACTGATCTGGCAGCAGTTCAGACTCAGTATCTCTCACAGAATTGATTGAGTCATGCCAACCTAAAACTTCAGTCTTTGTTACCAATATCTTAGAAATACAGCTATAGAAGAGTTAAATCCATAAAGGAATGTTTGTGTTTTTTTTCAGGGTGGAGAGAAGAGATCATTATCTTTCATCTTTGCTTCTGTTCTGATGCCTTTAATGAAATGACGCAATCTTCTTAAATGGGACTTTAGGATGAGATCTAGTGTAGCATTTTCTCAGTGCCAGAAGGCAGGGTTAGATGGGATCTTGGGCAGGAATTGTTCCCTGTGAGGGTGGGCAGGCCCTGGCACAGGGTGCCCAGAGCAGCTGTGGCTGCCCCTGGATCCCTGGCAGTGCCCAAGGCTGGGTTGGACACTGGGGCTTGGAGCAGCCTGGGACAGTGGGAGGTGTCCCTGGTCATGGCAGGGGATGAAATGAGATAACCTTTTAATGTTCCTTCCAACCCAAACCATCCTGGGATTCTGTGATTAGCTGCATGGAATGACTCTTGCCCAGCTTTTTTTCTGCCAGCTCGTGGTGTTTGCCTGTAGAGATTTGCCTGTAGACTTTGCAAACACAGAAGGTCCATTGCCTTCTTTCCAGCAGGCAGATCGAATAGTATTTTCTTGAACATGACTGCCAATTTGAGCACAGTCAGCCAGTTGTTGTGCTTTAAGTTGTTGTGTAGTCTGCAGGGAGGTAGTCAAAGTTCTGGAGTGCTAGAAAAGACACTGTCAGTGCTCTTTCCTGGAGGATTTTACTCTCAAACACTGTTTTCTCCATTACTTGAGCTTTAATCTATTCATTCTCTACTATTGAATTCAAAATGAGTCAATTTTTTTAAGTCATGTGATTTAATGTCCCAGTGAATTAGGTATGTTACTGTTGTGCCATCTGATAGGTAAATGCATCTTTCCAATTAAGTTCCTTTAAAAGCTGTTTCTGATATCCCAGTGATGCAGAGCACACAGACAGACCTTTTACTTCTCATTGTTAATAAGTCTTCAAATGTTAAACTCTAGATTTCTGCTGTCAAAGGCAAATGTTTGTTTATGTCCTCCTCAAGAGCTGTCATGTTAGTGTCACTCTTTCCTTATTTTTTCCTTTAATTGCCTTTCAAAATATAGTCTTGAAGATGAAAGGCCAGGTACCTTCTTTCAAAGGTCAGGCTTAACTGGCAGTGATGCTCATTGCTGTTTTCTGAAAGTCAGCTCCCTTGTCTCAGCACATGAATATGTTGTCATAGCACAGGTATGCAGCAGAACAGAAATAGCATATTTTGTACTGTTCTGCTCTGAAATTTTCCAACGTGTTATCTTTTAACACTAATTTACAGCCAGAAGACCCACTTAGTCCGAACATACTCAGAATTAAGGTTAGGTATTTCTAGTGTGGATAATGCAATAATGGATGTGAAGCTTAATGAAGTATTTGCACGGATATATTTTTCTTCTGTTCATTTGTTTCTAAACACACTAAGGGTGCCCAGCCTTTGAGTGAAGGCAAAGCCTACCTTAGGATTCTCTGTTTTATTAGGGATATAATATTTTTTCTCTGTTTATTCCTCTGTTGCCTGCTAGCAGCTAAACAAGCAGGCAATGGTGCAACAGGAAAACATGCCACTGAGAATTAACTGCATATGTAACAACATGGTCCAGTCCTTGCTGTTAGAATAAATGATTAGGAAATCAAGTGGTAAACTAATTACTGATTGAACTGCTTTCCTCAGGACTGCTGTTGCTGATAATCCAAATATTCTTTCCAGCATTAGTTAATCACATCCTTTGTTTGAAATAAACTCCTCTCAGATTGTCAAAGGACAGTTAAGATATTTAACACTGTAACAGTTCGCTGGTCTGCATTAATTGGGAAATCTGGAGAGCATTAATTATCAATTTTTATTTGCTGCAAACTCATCTGTTGCCATTCCTTTGGGATTCAGGAAGTGTTGATCATGGTATTTTGTCATCACCAGACCAACCGGGGAAAAGCTAAAGGCGGAGAGAGCTGCATCTGCTGAACTCAGACTGGAATTTGCACCTGCAGCCTCATCCTGCTCAGAAAGGAACCCCTGCACAGAAGGCAGGTGTATGAGAATCCCTCCAACCATTACATTCCTGAAGAATTCTTGGCCTGAGAGCCTTTCCTTACTTTACTATTACCCACCAGTCTGTTTGGAAAGGACATGGTTACTTACATTATTAACAAAGCTGGATTTAAGCAATTTGTCCACTCACTGGACACTCAGAATGTACCTGTCCTTTTTTTGCAGATATTTCTAACCACAGGCAAAAATAGCTCTATATATATATATATATATATATATATTTGTTGTTGTTGTTGTTTTTAAAATACAGTAATTTTGTTTAAAATAAGTAATTAGATTTAATTCCTTAGATGACTTCTTCATGCAAGGAATCAGCAAGGAGTCCCTTTGAGGATAAAAATATGTGTTCAGAAAGTTCTTGAGCTTCCCTTTCTGGGCACTACAGACATGTTTACGGGTAATACTTAAAGGATACTTTCACAAAGCCCTTCTCCACATCAGAGGTGCTATTAACTGCTTTAATCACATCATTCGTTTTTCCCCAAAGACTTCACCATTATGCCACATATGAATAAACACTAACTTTGATTTTAAATAGGTCACCAAGGTGGGAGAGGAAATTACTTTTGCTCACAAGTTCCAGGTACCTTTGTAGGTTTTGTACTTTACTGAGGTAGAGCATTCATATTGCCCAGTGACCTCTGTAAGAACACTTCCACTTTGGTGAAAGAAATGTCCATTTAAAAATAATGGGCTATTTTAGATATTTTCCAACTGAATAGGAGATAACAGAAAAATGAGTGCCCACTTCAGATGTCTTATCATCAGCTCATAAAGCAATGATAAGTAGGAGAAAAGTGTCTTCTGGAAGAACAACAGATCCACCTAAAGACATCCATGACTGAATATTTCAGGAGTTTCAGAAATCCAATTCTACTCTGTACTGGCAGAATGATGTATTTTGGAAGGTGTTTGACTTGGAGGAGGAAGCAACCTGCCCTCAAGAAACACTTCTCCAGTAGCCAGCACTGATGGCACTGCCACTCCTCCTCAGGCATGTTCAAAGACCTCGCAGCAATATTCCGGCAGCTTTCTGTAATAGATTTTACTGTGTTGGTCTAGTAAATAAATGGAGGAAGTTCAGAGTTGTGGTGGATATGGAGCATTTTCTTCCCAGGAATGTGAAAAATTAAACTAAAATTAATCACAAGTGCTGCTTTGGGTTGGTGTGGCAAGGGATTTATTTGGGGTGGGAGGGGGTGTATGCAGGGAGGGGGGATACAGGTGTGGCTTTTGAGAGAAACATGCAGAAGTTTTTCCCATGTCTGAGAGAGCCAGTTCCAGCCAGCTCCAACACAGACCCACTCCTGGCCAAGGCTGGGCCCATCAGCAACTATGGCAGCACCTTTGGAGTAAAGTATTTAAAAATTGGGGAAAAAAACCCTGCAGAACTGAGGCTGGGAGAGAGGAGTGTGAATGTATTTGAGAGATTTGCAGGCACCCAAGTCAGAGCAGAAGGAGGGGAAGAAACTTCTCAGTTCTCTATTAGGGCAGTGGTTTAAATAACTTTATTTTTTTCTTTTCTGCTAAACTTGCATTTTTCTTCTGAAGAACTTTGAATATTGTATATAAAAAGAGGATCAGGAAACTGCTGTTTTTCTTAAGCATTCTCGAAATCGAATGGAAATGTTCTTTTGTTGCAAATGATTGAGACAAATTTTGGAGAAAATAAGTAATCTGAGAATTTATGAATGATTAATATAACTGAAACTGCATGGAGGACAATTGACCAGAGGAATAATTGTTTTAAATAGTGATGTTTTGGAGAAAAATACTGAGCCTGGAGATTATAACCCAAACTGAACTACTTGGCAATTTACATAACTGAAGTGGTGTCTGGGAGATGACAGAGACAAATGGAAAACAAGTTTGTAGAGTTTTGTTTTTAAATTGTCCTTTTTAATGACAATTTAGTGAACAAATTGGTATTTAAAGTATTTTAATATGCATTTGATGCTGGGTATTCTGAACATGTAAGATGTTCAAGGACTACATTCACACTTTTATCATGTTTTAGAATATGGTCCATCAAATTGCGGTAGTTTGACACAGAAAACAAGGAGCTCATAAAATGTTGATAGCTGCAGGTGAAGAAAATAAAAAGATGTCTGATATTGGCAGTTAAAATCTTACTCTGTGACGGTGAAGGAGAATTAAAAGATAGACATCAGCAATATTTTGAACTCTACAAGGAAGATTGTAATTGTACTTGATTCATTATTCATCAAAGAATGAGTCTGACAAAAAAAACCCCTCAAAGCTAAGTGCATCTAGTCTGTAAAACCAGACATTCTGATAGTTATTGCATAACCTCTCTATTACACACCTCTAATTATTTATTTTTTTGTACTTCTGGTCTAATTTTTAATTTCTCATATACTCTTCTTCAAAGGATGTAATGATTCTACTCACACGGTGTGTGTAAGATACTCCTCAAAGGTTTTGAAAACCTTGGTTTTAAAAACAAGCCCATGCTGCTGGAGGGTAGTTAAATATTCCAGTGACTGCATGGCTCCCGTTATTGTGACAGGAATCTGTCTCGATACAGATCTTTGTTCCCAGATTCTGTGTGTCACAAGGGGGATTGCTCATTCCACTCACCAGAAGTCAGGACACGCACAGGAAGCACAGAGAGGGGCTCCCAGCTCATAAAATTTTCATTCCCAAAGACCCGACAGGCAATGGTTTATCAAGGTTTGTATCAGGCACCTTCACATCCCCGCGTGACAAAGGCTCTTGTCAGCCATTTGTTGTTCTGCTGTTTCATCAGAGTTCTCCACACTCTTATGTGATTCTTATATCTGATTTAATTCTGCTGTGTTATGTTTCTGTAGTTGCACCAATTGGGGTAAATACCAAAAGAAGAGGTTTTTATTAGCTAAAGCACAAATGTTTTTGGCAGTCAAATCAGGAGATGTAGCAGGACCATGGATCTGTCAGGATTTTGGAAAAGTGTGTGATCAGGGGAAGAATAGTTAATTTATGTGTAAGTTATTATTGTTCACAGAGTCTGTGCTCTACACAGACTCAAACACCATCCCCAAACCTGAAAAAGCAGCATCAGCAAAGAATTCCAGCTTTCTCATGTTGATCTGGTTCTTCTAAACCTCATAATTTGAATCTACCCATTTGGGTTAAACTGTAAGTACAATCAAAGGCAACCACAAGGATAGAAATTTAAAATTCCAAGAGCCTGTGGTTACACTAATGAGTATAGATTTTAGGGATCTTCTCTAGTTTTAGGAAATTTTCAGCTTCTAGGTTACTGTAGCTTTCATATAATAACTTTAAACTAATTAAACTTTTTTTCATGCTTAATTGGAAATCTGTTAAAAATACATTAATTTTCATGTGTTTTAAATTACATACAAGTCATTCAGATGGATAATAATCGTTAATTAAAATGCAATATTAGCTTGAAAAACTTTTAAGGAAGAGGTAATAAATTGAAAATTATGAAGAAAAATGACATATGTATTATTTGGTCAATATTTTTTGTGGGCAAAAAACGCAACAGTCAGGATGTTCTGGTTTAGAAAGACAGGTATCTGCCAGCAAAAGCTGGAGTTTCCTTGGAACAGAGAATGTAAACCTCCTCCCTCAGATTATTATAATTTTGCAATTAGGGGCTTTCAGGCAAAGTTTTGGGAATAGGAATAACAGTTCTTTACTAGGAATATTAAAAATACAAATGTAGCAGTACAGAAAGACATGCAAATAAAACAAACAAAAACCCTAGAAAACCCTGACAGAGTCAGGGATGTGACCTGACACCCTGCTGGTCAGGGTGTTAGAAGCAGTCCAGATGAATTCTCCTGGAGTAAGAGACGCAGTTCTGTGGAGTAGAGATGGTCCTGTAGAAAGTCCAGTGGTGGTGAGATGGGTCTGGTCTTCCTCCAGGGATCCAGTGGAAAACGGGATGCCTGGTGTTCCTATGTCTCACTTTTATCCAGGTAGGAACACTTGGTGCACCCCTCACTGGGTGGAGCATCTCAGAATGGGATGATGTCATGTCATTGGTGAGACTTAAGGGCCCATTATCAGCAGATATCCCCCGGAGGCAGGATGGGTGGTGAAAGAGATAAGAAACACTGCCCCACCTGGTTTTAACAGCTGGGCCATTATTTGAAAGCATCTGCCCCCCCTCCCCCCAGAGTTACAGAGATAAAGAAAAGAAACACTTTCCCAGCTGCTTTTGCAGATGAAATAGAATACACATTTTTGGTTCCATAACCCAAGACACAGGATCAACCAAAGGGGAAGGATAGAGACTACAAAAGGCTGAGATGGCACAAATCCAACAAGGTGAATCATAAAATAAAAAAGTATTTCCAAATTTTCCTGTTTGGACAATTCAACTGGTACCCACAGTACACTGTGAATTAATCACACAATTTCTTTTGTTTGTATCATACAGAGCCATGAAAGCCAATTTAGTTTTTAAACTCGATCAATTTTCTTTCCTAAATGAGCTGAGGTAGGGTCACCCATCAGTAAACCTCTGTCAAACGAGCTTTTTTTAGATTGTCCAGCTCTGCTCTTTAATGGCACCAGTTTGAATTAGACCTTAATGTAATGTCACTTTAAATTAGGGGTTTCAGCCTGAATGTGGCCATAAAGAATATTATCAAGGCAGAGTAAACAGATTTCTATCAAAACAAATCAATGTAGTTTGGAAATAGAAAAGTCGCTGACACTTTGGAAGGCTTGGATTTCATCATGGAATTGGCTGTGTCTGCTCAAACCAAACACAGGAATGTCTTCACAACTACTGTGTGTTTAGCATAATAAATGCAAAGAATGTGCAAAGATATTGTGTTGGCTTGAACATGTCTCTCCTCTGATTTATGCCCTCATTTCAGGGTTCTAAACTGGTCCCTGCTGTTCCCCTGCAAGCAGGAGCTGTTACATTACTGTGCTCAGTAAACCTCAAGTAGTTCTCTCCCTTTTGTCCCAAATTCTTTCTGCCCACGCACCCCCTGTGCTCTGAGAGGCACTTTGGCTATGCCAGATGTCACAGGAATCACTGGGGCTTTCTTAATGTCGTTATTTCGTCCTAGGAAACCTGTTGACATCTTTTTCTTCTCCCAAAATAGCATCTCTATTTATTTCCAGAGGCATGGAAGATGAATGTGTGTGTACACACATAATCAGATATTGATTTCTGGGCAAAATGTTTGTAATTTACTTACGGGAGAAATAATTTGAAGCACTTTTCCCAGGGATAGTTAATTCTAAGGGATGAGTTATTTATTTTGGAATCCTGTAATTTTATGTAGTGAAATCCAGCAGAGAATGGTTGTGGGTGAGTTGTTTGCCAGATGGCAAAGTTTCTCAGCCTACTCCAAGTTGATTGTTTATGTGCACTTCCTACTACACACTGCAGGGAAAAAACTGTGGAACCTGCACTTGGCAACTGGCAGTCAAGGAATAAAATCAACTGAATTGTCATCTGTCTGTCTAAATAGTCCCTAGCAAAAATAAACCAAAACAAACAATGCCCCTCCCCCAGGAAAAAAAAAAAAAAAAACCAAAAAAAAAACAAAAACAAAACCAAAACCAAAACAAACAAACAAACAAACAAAAAAACAACAAAAAACAGAAAAACACCCCAACAAACAAACAAAAAAACAGAGCTATTCTGAGCTGTTCATTAGATAAATAAGAAGAGAAATCAATGGAAATTAAATTAATGTAATGTAGGACTCACTCAACATCTATTTGGGATTAAAAATACATACAGGATCTGGTGCTTACTAAGAAAACAAAATCGATGTGCAAATCTAGTTCTTAACTGGATAACTGTCAGTTATGGCACAGTCTTAGAGAAGAAGGAGCCAGCTGGTACAGGACTAGTCTGGACCTTCAGCTGCTCAAATCACTCTGGGCATTGCACTGACTTGCAGATTGGAAAAAAACCATGACACAAATTGTGGGGGAAGAGGTGAACTTGTCTGCTTTCAAATGGAATTACTTTTTTTTTTTTTCCATTTACTATTGAACCCTATGCAGGTTATAAGAGAAGTTCAATACCAAACAAGCTTTATATGGGGAAAAAATAGTGGAGACAATGATAAGAAGCAGAAATTGTTTCTACAACTTGCTCCTGTATCTGGATCTGGAAGGGTTGGGGTCTGTTTCCTGCCATCCTGGGGTCAACCCCATGTGCTCCCTTCAGTCCCAGATCTCCTTCTGGGCTGCTGGAACTCCCCAGTGATTTTCTGATTTGAGAGATTAAATCCTGCAAGAAAATAATGGTTTTTCTTTCTGAAACTATAATTTATTTTGGCCACATCCAGCAATTAAAATATAGTAAGTAGGTCTGATGTCATTAAATGTCTGAAATCTGTAAATACTTTCAGGATCTAAATAAACACTCTAGTGTCAGGATAGTAGAAAATTAGGGGGAAAATGCTATTTATGGTTACTCTGGTGAAATCCAGGACAACCTATTGATTAAATCATTGTCTTGGTTAGAAAAAAACCCAGGTGTCTGCTAAGGAAGGTAGGAGCCTCCTTTGAAATGGAAAATGTAAACTCCCTCACTTTGAATTATTACAATTTTGAAATTAAGGGTCTCTCAGGAAAAGATATGGGAATAGGAATAACAGTTCTTTACTAGGAAAATAAAAATAAAATAACCCCACTGACAGAGCCAGAATACAACCTGACACCCTGTTGGTCAGGGTGTTGGTGGCAGTCCACTTAAGTGGTTGCTGCAGTCCTGGAGTCACAGGTGCAGTTCTGTTGCAGCAATGATCCTTTAGAAGGGTGTAGTTTTCCTCTGAAGGTTCTGTGGTGGTCTGGTCTTCCTCTAGGAATCCAGAGGGAAATCCCCATCTGGGAAACAGGCTGCTCTGGTCTTCCAAATCTCAGATTCTTATCCAGGTAGGAGTGCTTGGGTCCTCCCCATGGTGGAGCATCTCCCAATGGGATGATGTAATTTTATCAGCCATGCAGACTCAATGGCCCATGAACAGAAGATATCCCCTGGAGGGAGGATGGGTTTGAAAGTGATAACAAAAACTGCCCCTCGTGTTTTAACAGCTGGCCCGTTAACAAGATATCCCCCCAGGACTTATGAAGGATGGGTCATGGAAGAGATAAAGAACTACTCCACCTGGTTTAACAGATGGTGACAGAATACATCTTCTGGTTACATCTTGCATTGCAACCAAAGACAACCACATAATTATAGTTTCTGTAGTAATACGTAACTTTGCAGACTTTGGATGAAGCTGTTTCAGCTGGTGACCTGAGTCAACCAGGGCTTTGGGATGTTTCAATTTATCTTTTGCCACACTGAGTTAAAAAAAAAAATTAAAAAAAAATTCCTGAAGACTTTTCGAAAGAAAAAAGAAATTAAAAATAAAAAACCACAAAATACCACAACAACAGCAAAACAAACAAGCAAACAAAAAAACAAACAAAATAAAACCCACAAAACCCCCCCCCAAAAAAAAACCAAAAAAACCCAAAAAACAAAAAACAACAACAAAACAACAACAAAACAACAAAACAACAACAAAAAAAAAAAACCACAGAAAACCACACAAACACAAATAGAAAATTTAAAAATGGAGATAGAGGTGGGGAGAGAGAAAATTACTTAATGGGAATATGAATTCAAGTGACTGTACAGAGAAAACTCAGCATGAACAGAATCATAGAAACACAGAATGGTTTGGGTTGGGTTGGACCATAAAGCCCATCCAGTGCTACCCCTGCCATGGTGGACCCTTCCACTGTCCCAGGCTGCTCCAAGCCTCAGTGTCCAGCCTGGCCTTGGGCACTGCCAGGGATTCAGGGGCAGCCACAGCTGCTCTGGGCACCCTGTGCCAGGGCCTGCCCACTGTCACAGGGAAGGGAAATTTATCACAAAAGTTGGGAAGACTCTCCAGTGTTACAAAGAAGAAGCCACCTGTTTATCACTGTTTCTAATTAATAACAACCTGACTGCTACTGTTTCTAATTACCAAAGGAAAATAAAGCACAAAATAGTACCAATAGCAGATGGTTATAAAAAGGCTAAAAGAAAACACAAGCAGCATGAGACCTGGCTTTTCACTAATTCCAATTGTGTTGGATTTCAGGCAGAGCTGATTTTCCTCTCAGTAAAACTGAAGTGCCAAATCACTGAATGAGAACAAGGAGAAGGAGAGTTAGCAAATTATGTCACCAATGAACTTTTTGTGGAATATGTTAACATTTTGGAGCTTTGATGAATGATTTTATTAAAGATCTGTGAATGCTTAAAAGCATATTTTAGAGCCTAATGTTAACATCTCTTGCTATCTTGAGTCTTCAATTTATATTTGTGCTGTGTTTTGCTGTTCTGTGCTTAAAAATAACAATAACATTTCAAATTATAGAAATTGATTTATCTTTTTCTTTCCTCTTTTTAAAATTGGTATTCATATATTAGGAGGGGGAATAATGAACTCTTACAAAAAACTACTTTGCAACTCCTGTGACTTTTATCATTTTCCCATTTATAAAAGCCAAGGCTCATAATTTCCAGGCTAAATAAGAATATGGAAAAGCAAATTTGGAGAAGGCAGTGGAAACAAGACTCCAGTCCCTGCAACCTTTCCCAAGTTTGTGATTTTGTATGACAAATGCCAGCATAAAGTACCATGTAGAATTGCATGAAATGGTAAGTGATGGAGATGTGCCTTTGCAAAATCTCTTTTCTATAGCAAAGTAATTAATCCAGCCTTGAATTCTGGATGAGCAACTGATTTTAATGGCTCAGTCTGACAACAAATTTTTAGTGGTTGATATTAAGGTTGGTGGCCTTTGGTCCAGTTTAGTGGCACACAAAGGATTACCTGAGAACTAAAAATTTTGGAAAAAAACCCAAAGTTTCCTATAGGTGGAGAGTTGCATTAACTTTTTTTTTTTTTTTTTAACTCAGGCTTTCACCTGCTGTTGTTTTTGGGTCCCTTTGCAACTGATTAAAATGTATTGTACTTAACAGCTATAATGGATTTGAAAAATGGAAAAGCTTTTAATAAACACAGCCAAGTAAAATTCAGAATCATAGTAGGATTTTTTTCAATGATTTGGATAAAATACAAGAACCCCAAACTGTATTGAAGACAAATTCTGAAGGCAGTAACAGAAGTGCTTCGTTTTGGTATTTTTTTCTTTTATCACAAGGGAAACTTCAGCACTCTAGCCTAGTCTTGTTTAAATCTATTTATTTATGTTGCATTTAAATTGTCCAGCATTAAATTGTTGATCTCTGGTATCTTTGGCAAATGGGAGTGGTGGTTCAGGAGCAGTTATGAAAATTGCCATTACGTGATCCTGTTCCTCAAGGATATAAGCTAAAAAGGATTAGAGGTATAAAACTGGTCCATATGGCAAGGCTTTGAATTTAGTAATATTGTGCAAAAAATAGGGAGAAATTAAGACTTCCATGATGTCTGAACAATGCACAAGTTATTTGATATTACAGTGGATAGTTTTGCGAATTACTATAAAAAAACCTGCTTCTGAACTACCAGAACATTGCCCTTTTTCAAAAGAATTATTTTCACAGAAACCTTAGTAATATTTCAACAGAGCATTTTAAACTGTTGTGTTTGTAGAAACCTTACAGAAAGTAAGTTGTCCTAGGACATTTAAGGTTGCCTAATATTTCTGTCTATAAAGTTGTAGTTCCAATGCACAGCTTTAATTCTCTGTAGTGGTCAGTGTTCACTTCTATGTCTCCATCAAGCTGATTTTGGGTTTGCGAGATAATTTTTAAAATTTTCTTTTTCAGTATCTGATTTTTAGTTTTGCAATTTCATGAAAATATATTTTCTGTGCAAGTGAAGAAGTTTTCTTGTATTTTCTACAGACCATTGTACAGTCAAGAGATTTCAAATTATGTAGCCTCAGCTCTGGTTTTTATAGATTTTACCAGAAGGTAAGAGCTAAACACATTTCCTAACCCACTCAAAAAGTCAGAATTTTCTCTGGAAAGGAGTCAGAAAAAGTCTTGCTGGTGCATATTTAGTCATAGAGGGAAGATCGGATTTATGTCAGTATCAGGATGGATGGATTCAGCTGGAAATTCCTCAAGTAAAAGGAAATTGTTACTGAAACATATTTTGATTTCAGCTCCCTGTCCATGGAGATAAAGTACCAGGTAATGTGGGGACAACTCTAAAATCCATGGTTTAATTTACTGGTTTTAATCTAACAAGCTAAAAGCATTTAATTAATACCTCTGTAGTTTGTTACATTTCACAGCAGTGGCTTTTATTGTTGGATATCTCCTGATTTCCCTTCCTCTCTGTGCCAACATGCATGTGGTTCTAAGTTAGAACTCATTAGTATAAGAATAGTTGAAATACTTTTTATAAATTATATGAAAAAGTAGTGAAGCAGTAGCTTTTCTTCTTCCCATTGAACTGATTTTGGTACAAGAGGTCTCATCAATATTAAACAAATCATAAATTAAGAAGATTTCCTGAGATGTGATACATTCATGTGAAAAAAGAGGATGTTTCTGCAGTGTCCCTGGTTTCCAAAGTTCCAAAATGCTTTTAAAAAACTAAAATTGAGTTATCCCACCACTACCATCTGTAAGGAATGAAAAAAAAATTATTCTTTTTCATGTGTTTTTTTAGCAGTTCTTCTTTGCCTTTAAAAGTGTCAGAATGTTTTAAGAGGTGAGGAGCCCAGCTTGAGGAGGTTCATGAGTTCACAGGAGGAAATTACTGAGTTGGCCTTGTCAGAGCATGTCCAATTCTTTTTTTTTTTTTTTTTCAGCTCAATATTCTTTGCTACAGTAGACAGAGAAACATGTCCTTTATTTTTTATAAATTTCAAAGGAAGCTTATTCTGTTTCATATTTTCACATTCTAGATATTCTCAAAGTCAAAGAAAAATACCACCTGCTTTTCTATTTTTATATCCCTTTATGAGCATTAATCTAAGCAAACTTCTGTGGCTTTGCTTTCTTTCTGCAATGAGGGGTTGCACCCAGGCAGTTGAATTAAATGCCGTAAGGGCTGGTTGGTTGGTGGTGCCTGGTGACAGGCATGAGAGAAGCCATCAGCACAGAGATATGGGGACTGAAAATCCCCCTGGCTGTGCTCAGTTCCATCTGGGATAAGAGCTGTGCTGTGGCTGTCAGCCCAGCCCAACAGGGAACATGGCAGGGGGAAGGTGCTGTGGCTCCTGGTACGATTTAAGCCAAATTGTAGAATTACAAACAGGTAATTAATTGTTAGAGCTGAAGAAAAGCAATGTGAATTTTTCAGTACATTAATTTTCATCGAATGGTTTGGGTGGGAAGGGATTTGAAGCCCATCCAGTCCCCCCCAGCCATTGACAGGGACACCTCCCACTGTCCCAGGCTGTCCCCAGTGTCCAACCTGGCCTTGGGCACTGCCAGGGATCCAGGGGCAGCCACAGCTGCTCTGGGCACCCTGTGCCAGGGAACACCTCTAAGACAACTCACACAATACTTGATTTCATCATCTTTTCTGAGCAGGAAATCCTCATTAGGATCACCTGAAGGAGAAAGGGAAGCAGCACAGCCAGTTCAGAGCCCATGTCTCTCATCACTGGCACTGGAAATGGTAAAATAAATCAGCTTTTTAAAATGGTGAAAGCAGATTATGAATATGAGATTTGTAGTTTCCAGGAGAGCTTTGGGGAGCAACATCAGGCAAGCAGCAGGACAAATTTATGAGCATTCTCAGAATAGAATGTACCATCATTAACCTGTTTAAAAATGCACATGTGGGTCTGATAATGTGAAGAATGTGAGTTTGTTATCTCATGATATATAGGTGCTGCTTCCTTTAAAAATCTGGGTGCCCTAGGACTATTGTTTCTGAGGACTTGGAAAGGTTCTGCAAAAACATGTAACAGTCAATATTAGGAGATAAATTTTAATGGTTTTGCAGACTGCTTGAAGAGAGCTGAAGAGTTTGCACTGTAACACAATTCAAATATTTTGTAAACAAACTCATCATCACAAACGCATTAACTTTAATATAGATTTGTTTGCAATCAGATTCTCCTCTCTTTCCCCATATGTCATAAATTGCTGCCTGATGACTTTTCCTTCACCATGAAGAATTTTTGCCCAGACTAAGGCAGTTAATGCTGCACATCAGATACTCCCACAACCTTGATCCCTTCCTACACCCTCTAAATGTAGAGATCTGGTGCTTTGCACCTCTGCACTGTTCTCTCTTTTCTCTCCAATGCTCCAGCTCTGGGCCTAAAAAGAGTGGCAACTTTCTTTCTGTGCAATCTGGTGTGTAGGTGTTTTGTTCAAGCACCAGCACATTAAACAGTCAGCACAGTCCATTTAAAATAATTAAGATTAATTTTCTCAAGCTCCCATGAAAACAAGAAGAAAATTATTTGCAGTTTCCTGCACGGTGCCAACTTCAGTGGGATAGACTAAAGTCATTACAGGTAATTTAATTTAAACAAATATTACCCAAGCTTTGTCCATGTGACAAATGATTTTTTCACAAGTCCAAGTCAAAACACGACTTTCTGAGCGCTTTTCCAAATGGATGATGCACTTGGAAAGAGTGCATTTTCACTGGTAAAAAACTGGATCTGACCAATTTACATGTGGCTTTTGACAGCCAAAATCTATCCAAAAAATCAACTCAAATACTACCCAAAAAGAAAAGGGTTTTAAAATGAATGCTGATGTTTCTAGAGATACCTAGACTACTTATAATGAACTGGGTCATTATTTAAGAATTTCATATAAGCAAATGAATTGCTGAGTTCCTAATTTGAGGCAGTTTGATTGATATAATCGGGGAGATTGAAATAAGGCTTGAAGAGTTTGATTCTTGATTAATAGAAATCTATACAGTTTATGTATTGTTTTCCTAATGTAATATATTTGGAATAAAAAAAGTTTTAGGGAAAGTTTAATAATAAGTAGAACTTAGGAATGAGTTTGAGACTGGAATGTATGCATTAAATTTTGAGGGTCCCTTCTTTCCTTGTCCTGTAAAATAGGAATAAACACCTTCTGGGGGGCAAAGAAATGGTATTCAGTGATCAGTAAATCAATAAATATTCATGTATTTTCCCAAAAATTTGATAAGAAATCCACCATAATTTTTTGAAGAACTGCTATAAGATTCCCTGGTATTGGGTTTTATCTTATATTCCTCAGGGTCCAGCCCGTTTGGATCAGTGGCTATAATAGCAAGACTCAGCACATTCCGGAGCGTCTTGCAACTCAAAAAGGTTTAATAAATGAACAAAATTATACAGAAACAAAAGATATAAACCGTGCACAGTGCGGGGAGTCCCGCACCTTGTACAACACCCAGAAAATTCCCCCGGTGCTATTGTTCAGTGCCTTTTTCTACTCAATGTCTGAGGATGGTCCTGTTTGAAAGTTCCCAATAGGAAAGCTTACAGGGTTTGACTGACAGGTGAAAGGTCCAACAGGTGCTTTTCTCTTGGCACTCAGCCAACCACAGACAGACATGTACAGAACTTGCCAGGCAAATCACCTAATAAGTAAATCAGCAACCCGAAACTTTTTCCTTATATAGAAACAGCTTCCTAAGTATAGGAAGTGCATTACTACAAACTGCTACAAAAATCACTGACTTCTCCAAATCTGAAACTTGTCCAAATTTTAATCTTAATTGTTTAGCAACAACAGTTGGTTCCCCTGAGCCCAAATCTGCTGTGATTTTCCATGCATCGTACAGGAGAAAACGTGAATGAGAAATGATGGTATAACTAGGATTGTTAAAAGTGCAAAGCAGCCTAATTAATTAATAAACTTGTCTGAAGTTTGAAATTTGACACATCAGTTACAAAGATGAGAGAGAAAACAAATGTTCTCTGTTCCCCACTGCTGTACCTGAGCAGTGTCTAATTGACAACTAAAAATCATCCTTCAGTGGGGTTATTGTTCTCAGGATCTATGCCCAACACTGCTATGTGCTGTCAGAGTTAGTAGATGCCATAATGCCAATTATTTCTTGTGACTCTGTGATCTTTATAAATCTGAAAACACAAAGTAGTCTCCCCAAAGCCTGATTTTATTTCCTCTCTGACCCTTTGTCAGCACTGGGGTGGTGGGTCCTGGGGACAGCAGCCCTGGAGAACAGCCAGAGCCAGCACTGCTAACTTTCCTTGCCTTTCCCTTCCCTTCCCTTCCCACCCTTCTGTTATTCCTCTCCCCAGCCACAGGCACAAACATCTGTCTGTCACCAGCCTCGAGTTTGTCCCCTAATGCTGGTGCTTTTTTGCTGCTCATTTCCTTTCCCGCTGCTGCCTTTATGATTTGTCTCTCGCTCCTGTTCTGCCCCAACTCTGCACTCCTGTGTCAGATGTGAGTGGTCCCATTACTCAGAGTTCTGCAAGTATTTCTCATCTTCTGCTGAGATTAGGGTTTTCCCAGAAAGCAGGCCAACAATACATTTCAGCCTAACTCAGGAGTCACTGAAGAGAGGCAGTGGCACTATGCAGACAAGTTTTGTCCACCGTAATCTCTCTTATTAGAATCAGCTCTTGGAGAAAGGATCAACCCGTACTGAGAATGAAGCTTTTATTAATGCAGGAAGAGATTTTGAGCAGGAAGGAGCCCAGCAGGTATCTGCTGTCAATGATTTATTTATATTCTGGGTTTGAGATATATTTGTAAATAAACCAAGCCAATTTTGCCTTAGCTGCCTGTGACACATGTACTGCATATGTGCACGGAAAACCTGTCATCTGTGCTCTGCGCTCACAGCACTGAGTGAGGCAAAAGCACAGAATCCCACTGGCAGTGCAGCTCCCACAGACCAGGACTTTCCAGGATAAAGATCCTCATTGTTGAGCTGTGTTGATAAACCTAGAGCTGTTTATCCTGCAGACTTTCCAAGGGGGAGCAGCAGTGGTGCTGTTGTAACTCCCTCTAGCGCCATTATGGAAGGTTGTGTTGAAGGATGGATAAACAACTGCCATAAGGATGGATAAATAACCACCATCAGATCCTGAGCACAAGAACTCTTGTGCTTTTCTTTTTTTTTTTTTTTTTTTTTTTTTTTTTTTTTTTTTTTTTTTTTTTTCATGATTATTGCTAAAATACACCCACTGAAAGAAGAGTTTCCAAGGATGCCTGGTCTGTTCCTAGCACATGGCATTAGGGCATGTATATACACTTCAGCTGCCTGGTGCCACCCATACAGTCAGTGCAGTTGTCCTCACAGGGACACAGCATTCCCTAAAACACTGGTTTCACATTAAAAAAAAAAAAAATCAAATCACTCCTAGAGCTGAATTAACATTAAAGTCTCTGTTTTCTGCCTCTTTTTCAGCCCCTACCTGCTCCACAGCACTGACTCCTGGCCAGGGTGCAGCAACAGCTTTGGTTTCAGGACATTTATTTGAACTTGTGCAAGTTTTCAGTTGCCCCGTTCTTATTGAGGTATTGATACTGTGATAAAATAGACTTGGCAGATTTCCTGGATGAAACCTGTTAGCCTGGAGAAAAGGAATCTCAGGGGGGACCTTGTAGCCCTGCACAACTCCTGACAGGAGGAGACAGTCGGGTGGGTTGGGCTCTGCTCCCAGGGAACAGGGACAGGAGGAGGGGTAACGGCCTCAGGCTGGGCCAGGGGAGGTTCAGGTTGGAATCAGGAGGAATTTCTGCATGGAGGGGTGCTCAGGCCTTGGCAGGGGCTGCCAGGGAGGTTTGGAGGTGGCACTTAGAGCTCTGGCCAGAGGGATCAGTAATAAGTTGGACTGGATGATCCTGGAGGTCTTTGCCAACCTTAATGTTTCTCTGTGACCTGAGAAGGGCAAATATGTATAAAATCCTCCTCCTGGGTCCCCTAAGTAGTGGCAGCTCCAATCCAGGCAGCTCACTGAACACCTTTGGGTGCTGTGGGGCCAGTCTGTGCTGGAGTATGTCTTATGTCACCATCCCAGCCCAGTGGAGAGGAGGGAAACTCAGGGCAGGACTTCACAGAAACAACCCCTAAAGTTTTGGGGGGAATGGACCCTCTGCCCTCAGTGGAAGAGCTTGCGCAGAGCCAGAGACCAAGCACATAGAGCTGAGGGATTACTCAGCCTATCACTCCCTATCCCATGTGGACATTCAGGGTCCCCGAGCTATTTCCTTGTGAGTGGGAGGCTCATCCTCCACTGCAGCCCAAATTCACAGGACAAAGCATATTTTCTCACTAGCATGAAAGAAATCTCAGAGCAGGGGAGAGAGGAAGCCCGCGGTTTGGTTGGGATGGGCATTTGCCCTCAGTGTCCTCAAATACTCGTGCCCTTACAGAACTCCTCCTGTATCTCCCTGTCCTTCAGAAGGAGAGCACTGAAAGAACACATTTGAACACCAAGTATTGGTTATTCTGCATTTGGATGAACCAGCTTTACTCAGCCATCCCTTCTCAGCTCCCTGGGTTACACGCAACATGAAAAATTATTCTCAGGTACCTCTTTTTAATGCACAATAAACTGTACAACAATCAATGTCCAGCTCTGTTATCTACCATTTTTCTTTCCTCTTGGAGAGTGGTATAAATATTAATAGCAGTAACCATGGATATTCTCTTTTATCTGACATGGTACAAAAGAAGAAAGCTTCTCCAGATCAAATTGACTATTGATCTTGATGTGTCTATTTGTGCAAACACTGTCACTGTAATTTCAACACTATAATTAAAAAAGTATTGAAGCAAGGTAACCTTACTAAAACTCAAGAACAGTAAAAATAGATAAAACATGATGTATGGACTTCTCTCTTATAGAACAAGGGTTAACTAAGAGCTAGAGATGAGACTACAGGGTAAAATAAGTGCTAAAGTAATGTCAGCCCTCGAATTTGTTGAAGTGAAAAAAAATCGATGTATTGTGAAAGAAATTATAATTCTGTTAGGAGCAGAAGCCTCAAATGAACAGACCTGAAGCAAGAAAATGACTTGGAAATGAGTGAAGGCTCGAACCAGACCTAGCTTTGGTTACTTTCTCTCTGCATCCATCATGTTTAGTGATTAGGCTTTGTTTAATGACAAGGACAAACAGTGGTTTAGCACGGCTGTTGTCTCACTTGCATTTTCCTGCAAATAAAACCATTAGGCCTTTTCTTTTTTTTTTGACCACCAGCTCTGCCTACGGCAAGAAGAAATTATTTCCCCCCCATATATTCCCTTTTCATTCCAAATCACAATGATCTTTTTTGGCTGCTGAATGGCTAAAAGATAGAACAAAATGTTTCTAATGTGACTGATTGACCTTTGTGTTCCCCACACTGTCTGGCTTTAATTCTTCTTAGAACGGCATTAGCATTTGTTGAATACATATGCAATTATATTTGCTGAAACTGTTGTATATAAAGAATGCTCTGCTACAGACTCTGTTCTTCAATAGAAATGTAATGTCTTTATGCCAGTCATGAGGATTGCAAATCTCTGATTATGGGATTACATTTTCTGCAATCAGGAGCGGTTTGTGGCAGAATATTTTTAGTTTGGCTGCATGTTTTGTCTCCCTGTTCTTCATCAGTAAATGCAACCCTTCTATAAATCTCCTTCTTTGCTGGGTTTACTGCACAAAGAACCTATGAATGGGTGAGATATCCATTCATAGATTTTAACAGTTTATTCAGGCTGTATCTTCTCTCTCTTTGTAAGGAGAGACTCATTTTCCACTATTGTGAAAGTGGAATTAATTCCTAGATTTCTGATTTTTAAGCATTTGCTTTCTGAGAGCAGAGGCACATGAAACAGTTGTGCAAATCGAACACATCTGCCTGAATCTTTTCCTTTGGTCTTCCTTAAAGGGGCTTCTTGCCCATACTCACCCTATATTGATGACAGACATAAAAACTGGGCAGGGTTTTATTTCCCAGCCACACAAACCAGCATTTTATTAGTCTCATATTCTTATTCCAGGATTAGATGCGGAAAAAGATGCAAGAAGCACAGTGCTCTGGGAGGTAGGGATGGACAGTGTGGAAATGGAAAGAAGATGTTAAGATCTCTGGGCTCATCTTGTGCAGTGGCATTAAGTCACCTGGGGACTCAGCTTGGGAATAGTTGTAATTCATGGAGGATTTACAGTTCTCTGATGCTGCCTCAAGAAAGGTGTGGAAGATTCCCAGATTCCCACAATGATGGTTGTGAGATTTTTATTGCCTTTTTTTGCATCTCCAGGTAATCAAATGAGGGTGAGGCTTGTGCTGCAAGGGGAGGTGAGAAATGTGACAAATATTGCCAATAGATGGAAGATTGATCATTATAAGAGCAGGAAGTATAGGGAAGATAAATATACATATTCATACCTTCTTATTCCTAGAAGTCCTTAATCTTATATAAATGAGGCAAAATTTTACATAAATATAACAAAAATTATCACAGGAAGCCACCCAGCCAGAAAGGCCTTGAAGGCGAGAAAATCTAAATTATCTAAGGGAATCTCACAGTTTTGGGGAGCACCTACTGCTCCCTCTGTAGCACGCAAAACCTGATCATATGACGTCTTTGGTACCAAACAACGCAGCTGGCAGTGGGATCTGCAGCTCTTACCTGCTTTATACTTTAACTACTGATGATCTGCCCTCCCCAGGCAGGGAATTTACCTGATGCTCAAAATCAGGTCCATAATTTTGTTTCTGTTTTGTGAACTCTGAACCCTAAGCCCATATGGAGTCTTGATGTTCTTTGTACAGCAAAAATTGGACTTTCATTTTGACTCCGGTCAAAATATATAGATTTTCCTTTATCTTCACACCTCCACCTTTGACTTTCACTAGAATCAAACAGACTATTTCCCTGGTGGGGGAGTGTCACTGTTGGACACTAAAAGCTTGACTCCAAGTAGAAGAAAGACCAGAAGTTATTTACAGTTTTGCACAGCCCTTTTATAACGTGCTGCATTGAAAAACCATGTAATTGGTCATCAAAGACAACATTTCTCTTCACTGGTTAAATAATAGAGACAACACCTGTGAGAGGGTTGTATGAGAACCCTGGCTGTGTTATGAAGACTTGTTTACATCTTACATTCACTTGTCCTTGACAAGAATGAATTCTCTCAAGGGAAGAAGAAAATCAGCTACTACAGGCTGAAAAGTCTACAGACTTAGAAAATCAGACCCACAGGGAAGCACAACCTGAGCAGTTCAGGGCTGACCAAGTTAAAGCTTCTTCTCAAGGGCATTTTCCAAATAACTTCTAAATCCTGACAGACCTGCGGCCTCAACCACCTCTCTAAGAAGCCCTTCCAGTGCTTGTGTTCTGGTTTTGCAGAAGCGATTTTCCAAGAAAGTTATAGCAAAACCAACCAGCGACTACTTTTGAATATTGACGTCTGGTGAAGCCACTAGAAAAGTGACACGCCTCTGTGAACACACAAATTAAAATCAGAGAAATCCCAGGAAAAGCTCTCTTTTCCTCCGGACTGGGAAGGAGTAACCAGCGGGCCGGGCTCCCTCCTTGCCGCGGGGGCCAGGCCCCTTCCCCTTTATCCCGGGAAGCCCGCGCGTGCCTGGGTCAGCGCCGGGCCCAGTGAGTGCCAGATCATGCAGATACGAACAAGGGCGGCTCTGCAGCCGTGCTGAGTGACCTGCAGCTAGAACAGCTTCGGCCACTGCCCGGGAAAGCCTGTCATGACCTTCTGCAGACCTGGGAGAGATTTTAACTCTTTCCTCGCATTGATCAAACTTGCAAAATACTAAATCGGTAAGTGAGAAAGAAACACATTGGAGACATGTAGAGAGACATTATGAAGACATCAAAGTCAGCGAAAGGAGAATCGAGTCTTAAATGGAAAGGGAATGAGAAGATGCCTAGTCTTAGGCTGAAATTCTTTGGTAATGCTATGGTAATGGACTGTAATATACTAGAATATCCCTTTAAGTCATGGAAATATGTACTAGGGAGATGAAAAGAGTGTTCAGATGGCCGTTACAAGTGAAGGTATTTATGGTGGACTAAGTAAATATTGAAGCAGCTGTGATCTTAAGAGAAGCTCGAACTGAGAGAGAGAGAGAGACGAAACGAAGATTTTCCCCCAGAAAGAGAAGGGATCTCTGTTCCTAGAGATGAAGAAAACCTTTGCTTTTGAACCACTCATCTTTAAAATGGTACCCCATGAGTCTACATGGCCCATTAGGCAGCTGTGGGAAGGCTGTGTGATATGGGAGGGACTTCACAAATGCAGATTCCTGGGTGGCTGCTTTTGTGAGAATTAAAAGCCACAGGAGAACTGTCTGTCATGTGAGAAGACCAAAAGAGATTTCTCTCTCTAAATGAACTGATGAAAGACTATTTTATAGGTGGCAAACTGACCGAGAGTTTCAAGTTTTGTCTCTATGCATTGTTTGTGAGAAGGGAAGGGAAGGGAAGGGAAGGGAAGGGAAGGGAAGGGAAGGAATTTTGAAGGTTTCATTCTGATTCTTATTCATTTTTTTCTCTCTTGTAGTTTTGTTAATAAACCTGTCCTTATAACCTTTTAAGTTTTGAGCCTGCTTTGCTCTTCTCCTAATCCTATCTCACAGCAGAAAAAGAATAAATAATTCTAGTGGGCACTCAAACCACTACAAAATGGTGCATTGGCTGGGAAACAGAAATTGGCAAACCTGAAACCACTCCACAAATTGGTGTTTCCACCCGGTTTTGACCTGGAACCGTCACATCTTTGTCATCCTCTCTGAAAAGAAATGCTTCCTAATGTGTGGTAAAACTTCATCTGGAAGAGCTTTGAGCTATTCCCATGTCCCATCAGTAGATATTATGTTCCTTCCTCTGTAGAGAGCAGTGAGGTCACCCTCATCCTCCTTTTCCCCAAATTTAACGAGCTCAGAGTCCTCAGCTCTTCACAGGACATCCCTTCCAGCCCTTTCAGCAGCTCTGCCTCCTTCTGGGTGCATCAAGGACTGGAGAGACACTGCATGTCCCTGACTTTTTGATCAGACTCATTAATGTCTTGTGTTTGCATTTAGAAAAGGAAAATAATTTTGGAAGGGTTTTTTTTTTTGTTTTTGGTTTTTTTTTTTTTTTTTTTTTTTTTTTTTTTTTTTTTTTTTTTTTTTTTTTTTTTTTTTTTTTAATTTTTTTATTTTCTTTTTTTTATTTTCTTTTTTTATTTTCACCCTCACCAACCTCCTGCTGAAAATAGAAACAATGAAGAGGCGACTTCAGTGCCAGAAATGTGGTGTGGGGGCAGAAGCAGTGACAGCTCTGCAACAAATCCCTCACACAAATGTCTTTAATGTAGGTCAGAGTAGCAATAGATATTAGACAAGGTCCAGAAAACATCCAAAAAGCCTTTTATTTTTCACCAGCTTTGTTTCTCTTTTAATTTTTTCCCCTCAAATATCAATCATCACTTCTTGTTCTGTTGTCTTAAGGACTCCTGATGAGTCAGTGCTGGAATATCTCAAGGTCTGACCATTCTACTTGATTTTCTTTCCCTTTTCTGGTGGGCTGTAACTTGAATGAGTGCCAAGATAATCTTGGCTGTTCTTGGGGGCACGTCATCTCAATGTTCTTTATTGCTGGTGTCACTGGAATGAATCTGGCTGGAAGGACCATGAGAAATTCAATATTTTAAAGCACTCTTCTAACCAGAACTTTTGACCTGTACTTCTGGACTTATTTTTCACAGGAAGACATTCATCTATTCCAAATACCCTTATTTAACATGAATATATTTCATGGAGGCAAGGAAGCAAGGTTCTCAAATTTAGAACATTCTGAAGAAGATTTAGAAGTCAGCAGACTTGAATGATTCAAAACTAATAGTGACCTCTAGTGACTAGAGAATTCAGTGTGTCTTCCAGAACAAGCTTAATTTTGTTGAAAACCCAGTATTTTATAAAAGTTCAGAATGGCATTATGTAATTTGAGAGGGAAATTTTGCTTTTATGCCTTTTTCAGCTGAAACTCATGATTTGTAGCTAATACTGATATCTGCTTGAATGTTCCTTTCTTAATAATTCTTGAACATATTTTAATACCTTTATTCTAGTCTAGAAATAATTAGACTTTATTTGAAGCACATCTGAACTTCTTTGCTGTGTGTTCTCTGGCACATAGTGGAGAAAATGAGAATACTCCAAATGACTTCACACCTCATCTCAAACTCTTTGCATGGGTTTAATTTTATGAATGCTGTCTCCTGTAGTCTGAGTTTCCAGCTAGGTTTTACTAAGAACTGCTCACAAGGCTTTTTCATTAATCTGGAGATAATGTTCATTAAAACACACAAAATATTGAGCACTTAATGCTATATTCTCTAAGAATTAATATCTCACTGCTGGAAATACCTTGGATTTTATGATGCTCTGCCCTGACCTCACTCAGAGCACCCAGTGTTCAGGTGTAATAAAGTCATGGAATGGTTTGGATTGCAAGGGACCTTCAAACGTTTTCTAGTCCAAATCCCCAATCACTGACACCACTTTTGCTTGGCACTGGATGGCAGATGTGAATTTGATTTTATTCCTACAATTCAAATAAATGTGACATGGGTCAGTGTGGCTATGAGTTATCAGTGGAACTTGATGATCTTAAAGGCCTTTTCCAAGCAAAATGATTCTATGATGATGCAGAAAGTCATTCATTACCCAGTCACCTTCTAACATTCCCAGTATTTTCCCACACAATTACAGCAAAAGCTACACTAAATAGTAGTGTTTATTTCTTTTAATTGTATGCACTGAAAACTTTTTTTGTTTGTTTGTTAAATGTGAAATTTTACTTAAGTGATAGAATGCATTATTACAGGGACACAGCACAATATAACTTATGGGATAGGGGATGAAAAAATTTGGAAAGAGAGGAAAAGAAATGCAAATTCTACTTAAAGCCCACTTCCACCAAGAGAAACTGCAGTAAAACATAGCCCAAATGAAAAGAGGAAGTCTTGCACTTGTCATTCTCACTCTTTCATTTAGATACTTTCATTTCATTGCTGAAATGAAAAGGTTTTTTGGTTTTGTTTTAGTTTTGGTTTTTTTTTTNTTTTTTTTTTTTTTTTTTTTTTTTTTTTTTTTTTTTTTTTTTTTTTTTTTTTTTTTTTTTTTTTTTTTTTTTTTTTTTTTGTTTTTTTTTTTTTTTTTTTTTTTTTTTTCCTTTTTGAGGAAATTAACTGAATGATACAACGAGCTGGAAATATGGGTCAGAAAGAAACAGAGAGAGAACACCATGTCAACCCTCAGAGAGCAATTTCCATTCAATTTCCAGGAGGTGCTGCAGGCTAAGAAATCTGCCCAAAGATGCTGCTCAGGTTGTTACATAATCAAAGGCATTTGGCTTGCTGACAGAAGCTTGGGATGCAAATGTTCTGCTGTGCTGTAACCTCAGTGAGGTTATGCCAGACACACCTTTTATCCAGCCTACAAATCCATATATTGAGTGTAACTACAGCTTCTGTTGAGCAGGGGGCTTAAAATTGCTTATGAATAGCCTTATTCATTACTAAGCCAGTCTTTATCCAAATGAGGTGAATTGCCTAAAATATTTGGAGCCAATTAGATTTAAAATCACTGAAAATCTAAGTCTCTTTAACCTTTGACATGTGCACAATTCATAACACAAATCCATGTTTCGTTGTTCTGTTCAGGTTTGCTTTGACAGATCCAGTGCTTTCCTGGTTTCCTAAAGAGGAGATTTGTTCTTGATGAGTTTTTCATATATTTCCTGTGCCCTGATATTAAAAATGCTTGAGAGATACTGCTTCATGATGATCCCAGTGTCTGGTAGGAGAGAAATCTTGGATTATTTACTGTTAGATTCTGTACTTTAATGTAATTAAAACTGAGACCAGATATCTTATGTGTGAGAAGAGGTGGTTGCTTGATTTAGTGTTTTGGTTGTGGATCCTTTTGCAGAAGCTATTTTGATAGCATGATAAAGAGATTTACGTGATGGTTTTTGAGGTTCTATAGCAAAATTTACTATCAACAGCAGAAATCCTTTTTATTTATTTATTTATTTATTTATTTATTTATTTATTTATAATTTTTTTTTTATTTTTAAATTTGAGAATTATACTGAAAACAACACCATATTTTCCAGAGAGTGAGTTACAGTGCTGCTATGGAGAAAAGGTATTTCATACTTTTGAAATTGTTGGCCTCTATTGAAAACTTAGGATATGGATTTCAAAAGCTTCATTCTCATTTAGAAAACAGACATTTCAAAAGTGAGGTAGATTACCCAAACTTTCTCAGTGTCCAACACCTTGAAAAATTCAACCCTTGCAGGGTTCCTCTTTGCAGGCTGTGCAACTTTACAGCCCTACATGGGCTGTTCTCACTCCTTTTCTCAAAGAATGAGCTTTGATTGGTATTTTTCCCTTATTTGACTTCAATACCATCTCTTAAACTTTGTTTGGGGGAATAAAACTTGGTCATATCAGTTTATGTCTATGGTGTTATCTCTGCTACCAAGGTCAGGCAGGGTTTGGAGCAGCCTGGGACAGTGAAAGGTGTCCCTGCCCATGGCAGGAGCAGTACTGGATGAGCTTTAAGGTCCTTTCTAGCACAAACCATTCTGAGATTTCATAATCATAGAACTTTTTCAAAATTATATCAGGGAAAAACATATCTAGAAAACCCTGATGAAATTTTAAAAATGGAGTAATTAAAATGCATATCCTAGAATAATTGTATCAATGGGAAATCTTTGAATAAACTGTTGTCAAAAGGCGCTTTTTTTTGGACTGAAACTTAACTCCAAGGTCTGATTTTTTTCCTCTTAGCTTTAAGCACCATTAATGATATGATACAAATTGTTTTGAGAAAATGGAGTTGCAACTACCTGCATTACAGAAGCAAATCAAATATGAGGCATCTGCCTTTGTGTTGCATGGGGTTTTTTCAGAGCATGATTCCAAAGCCAGAGTCAGTGCTGCTCATAGCAGCAGTCCTTTTTTTTTTAATTTTTTTTTTTTTTTAACCTCTGGTGAGTTGTTTGGGATAGAAAAGCTTAGGGGAAAATGCAGGTTAATGCTTCAGATTTGAAGAATCGCAGTGGGAGATGTTTGCCACCCTTCAACACTATTTACACCTCTCATTCTGAACCCAATAACGTCATTTTGAGGGTGAATTATAGAGAGCGATGCTCATCTTACCAACTTCCAACTTTAATTGAAGTCTCAGATGTGTCACAGACTGGCAGCAGGGGGAGAGGCACCTCCTCCTTGGGGCGTGCTGGGGTTCTTCTGACTAATATTGAGGCAGAGAGTGAGTGCTCCGTGTTCTGCATGTCCTACATTTGTAGGTTGTAGCTGCAGGCACAGCAGTCCCTGGCAGAACCTAGTTAGAGATCACAACCTCACTAGGCTGGAGTTGAAAAATACACAGTGCTGCTCTCTATTTGAATTTTTTATAGTTCATTTCTGGGGTGACACACAGCTGCTGGAACAGGGCCTCAGATTAGACCCTGTAGGCAGGATCTGGACTAATAAGATGTTGTGCTATGATTATTTCAAACTCTGCTTTGCCTGTCTCCGTCACTTTTGTATTTTTCTGCAGCAAGTAAAAGGAAAGCCAGATTTGAAGGTTATATTCGCTTACCCAAATGTCAAGTTCTGTATGAACATCTCAGCTGACATTTTTCTCTCTGCTTGGTGAGGAATGATCCAAATGTCTGACAGTAGTGCTGCACCACCTGCATCCTACTCGCCATGTTCAGACATGAAAGCTCGATTTGGTCTTTGTCTCAGAGAGCTGATAAAGACCTGAGGTTGGAAAATGTTAACATAATAGCTTGACATTTTGCTTCTTTTTGTTCAGTTTGGGTTGAAAGGGACTTCATGTGTTTAATCTAAGGGAAATACACTGTGTGTGAAATATGTTATGGAGTGATTACTTCCAATTCTGCCTTTGCTGGCACACACCTCTTCAGCACAGTACAACCCCCTACCACCAGTAGTTAATGCTTGCAAAATGAGAGAGGTGATTCCATTTCTGTCATACTCAGAAGTTTCTGGTGTGTATTTGATGTCAGAGTTTCAGAAAGGGCATGAGAGTCAGTAGTGTCTAATTAGACATCTAATTAGCAGGCTGTGACTTTCTTTATGTAGCCATGTAAGCTCAAGGCTGACCATTTCTGTTTTATCTGAGGTTATTTTATGGGAAGCATTTGAGGCAGTGTGCAAGGGAAACTTCTTGTCTGGGTGCGCCAGGTTTCAAATTTATCTCAGGCAGACACCAAGCAATGCCTCCCAGGAATGCTAACAATGGTGCGAGCTGTGTCAGCTGTTTTACACAGCAGCTTCTGCTCCCAGCAGATTAAATGGATTTGTGCAGAACTGGAATCCTGCTCTGGAGCTGAGCCAGACCTGCAGGCTCCTGAAAACGAGGAAGTGTCTGTGTCTCACTCCAGCTTGGAGGAGCACCAAGGGTCTCGGGGACTCCCTGGCCCAGGACAGGGCTGCTGCTGGCTGGGAATAAAAACAAAAAGCAAGGCAAAAGGCCAGACAGAAAACTACCTTGTCATGTGTTTCTTCAAAAATACCACCAAGGGCTTTCTCTCTCTCCTACCCTCTCTCTCACTCCCTCCCAGGGTGTGTTAACCCAGCACAGCCAAAATGGGATTTTTTGTTGAATGGTGTGTATGGTGAAAAGCTACACCAGGTTAAGAGCCTTGGACATGATGCTTCATATTCCTTCCTTATGAGCAAGACTGTGCCAATTCTTGGTTTAACAAAAATTGCAAAGTAATTTACATTCCTTAAGTTGAGGGATTTTTTTTTTCCCATTTTCCCAATACTTTTTTAAATTATTATTTTCCAAGGTTGACTTTAGCTTGTGTTAAGGTATTTTACACAAACTATTGAAAAAGTCTGGAAAAATTAGAGGCTGTTAAATAGAAATAAACCAAATTTTATTGGGTCAGACCCTGCTAACAAACTCCTAGACATTTTAACCAGGGAATGGAAGCCACTGGCACCAACTCAAGCTTTTCAAAACCTTCTCTTTACTTTAGAAATATTATCAATTAGATGTGATCCAAAGTCTCGCTGAAGAAGAAAAGGATGTTAAAATTGTTTTGGAAAGAACTTATCCCTGATGCTGTTGCACAACAGATGACAGAAGAATTGATCCTCAGGAACTAATTTATTTTAGAGCTCTGTTTGGGAGAAAATTCACTGAGTGAAAGTCTGCTGTTAAAATAAAATATTTTAAAAACCATAAAATGTCCACAGAAGAACTCTTGCATTTCTCCTGTTAACTTCATAGAAAGCTTGTAAATAGGCAACATTGGATCAAATTTTGATGCTGAATTGAAAGTAGGAGTGTGGACAAATAAATTTTAAATGTTGATTTTTTTAAAAAGAAAATGTGAAGGAAAACTTTCTGAGCCTTTTTTTCTCTCCATTTGTAAGACTCACAGGGGAAATGATGTGATCCAAAGTGTAAGATGAGATGCATTGTTGGGATATCAGTCAGAAGTATTCAAATCATGACTTTCACAGAATTGGTAGGTAAGCAACCTCTTTTGACATGATGATATTTTGCTGTTTAAAGCCTGCTTGTAGATAATTATATACTCAATTCATGTGACTGACAATGGTTATTTCCTTCCTTTAAAATCTAAGCAAATAATTTGACAAGAAAGGAATGAAACTAATTCATACTTTCTGTCACTGATCATGAAAAACAGGCTGCAAATATCTAAAGTGTTCATACAATTATTATCTTATCTGATAATTCAACTGAGATTTTTTTATGATTTCCAAGGATTATATTGCTGGAATTAACGGTGATTCTATACAGAAATTACCTACATACAATTCCATTTTTTACTCTTTGATTTCTTCAGTTAATGTTTAAAAGTTATGTAACTGGAGCTTTAGATTTTGGAAAAAACTCATTGTAGAAGTTCCTTTGATTCTCCTTCTGTTTGGTGTTCCTTTTTCTTTGTGTAATTTTTATCCAAGTTGTTCCATGCTGTTTGAACCTTTACATTGCATCTATTAACTTTAGTAAATTGAGACTTTCAATGACTGAAAGCAAAGAGACTTAAGGATTAGCAGCTGAGTCATTGGTGGCTAGTGCCATGCTGAGGTGACATCCAAAACTTCAGCAAAGGTCTGGCAGGTGTGATGCAGGAATTAGAGAACACCCATGCCTGGATCACCAAGAAGAGGCTAGGCAGAGGATGTTAGGGTGTCTGGAATGGCAACAAGCAGGTGAATTTAAAGAATTAAATCCAGCCCCAACGTTTTACTGAGAGGAAAATGGGAGTGCAAATTCTCACTCCATGAATTCATAGACTTATCTGGGGGGAAGGGACCATAAAGCTCATCCATTGCCACCCCTGCCATAGGCAGGGACACCTCCCACTCTCCCAGGCTTGCAATGTCCAACCTGGCCTTGGGCACTGCCAGGGATCCCGGGCAGCCACAGCTGCTCTGGGCACCCTGTGCCAGGGCCTGCCCACCCTCCCAGGGAACAATTCCTGCCCAAGATCCCATCCAGCCCTGCCCTCTGCCACTGGGAGCCATTCCCTGTGTGCTGTCCCTCCAGCCCTTGGCAATTGTCTCTCTCCATCTTTCCTGCAGCTCCCTCAGGCCCTGCAAGGCCACCCTGAGCTCAGCCCAAAGCTTCTCCTCTGCAGCTGAACAATGCCAGCTCTGCCAGCCTTTCCTCCCAGCACAGCTGCTCCATCCCTGGGATCATCCTGGTGCCTCCTCTGGGCTCTGCAGCAGCTCCAGGTCCTTGCTGGGCTGTGCCAGGGCTGTGCCAGCTCTGCAGGTGGCTCTCACCTGAGGGCAGAGGGGCAGGATCCCCTCCCCTGTGCCCACGCNACCAATCAGTTGTCTGAGGCTGGGAATTTTGAATCCCCTGTAAAAGGAAGCAGCCACATAATAAACCTTTGCTGTTGTCCCTGATCATCACTGACGGGAGTTGTGAATCTGTCTCCAACCCACAACCACATGTAACAGTGCAGAATCCCCCTCCCCTGCTGCCCACGCTGGGGCTCAGCTCCCACAGGGCTCTCCCAGGGCTGCTCCAGCTGCTCAGCCTCAGCCTGGATGGATCCCAGCAGTGCCCTGACCCAGGGTAGAGCACCTGCTGCCCTGCATTGTCTCTTCAGCCAGAAAGAAGAATTCCAGCTCTGCTCAAGAAGTCAAACTATTGGGAATATAAATCTGGACCAAGTCCCATTTTTATTGCCAATCCCTTCTTTTGGTGGATAATTTCAATATGTTTCTATTAAGTGTAATTCACCTCACCATTGTTCTTCAGAGTTTTTGTCTAAGGATATCTGGGTTTCTTTCTTGTATTTTGTTGGCAGCTTTCTGTTTATAAACCCCTTGTTTGGGGCTTGAACTGCAGGCTTGGATCACCTGCACTCTGCTGGAAGTAAAACCACCAGAAGTTAATTAGGATGAACTTCTGTGGGATGAGTCCAAGAGGTGCATAGTTAAAACTTTTGTAACATAAGCAATGGAGCAGCACAATTCCTATGGTATAAGCAGGTCTTTTTGTATTTATGCTACTTCAGCATTTCTTGATTAGATGGCTTCATTTTCCCAACTAAATCTTAACCCTCCTGACTGTTTTCTGTAGCCACAGGCATAATTCCATCTGAAATGTGCTTTTCTGTTTTTCAATCAGACAGCCAGAACACCATTAGAACCTGATGCCACAGCCAGGTGGAAGGAATTTTAAGGAAATTACTCTCTAATCCACCAAAATATTTTAACCCACTGATGAAATAAGAACTAAATTAATTTTCAACCATTTAGGAGTGATCTATATCTAGAGAGGGAGTGACTCAAAGGAGGAGAGACACCTCCTAAGAGCTCTGGCGTTTTCTCCCTGCTGAGCTGAGCTGCTGCTGAGGTAAGGGGATTTTTGGAGAACCCTCTCATTCCACAGGCATGGTAGGAAATGGTCTCCCCAGTTAATTCAGTACTTATTCAAGTACTTCCCTTATTTTGTTTCCAAAGGAATGGAGGTAACTTCTGCCATTTGGGTTTATTATCATGATTAGAGGATATTATTTATATACAAAAAAAGATATTTTATATGAAATAAGGTTATTTAATGTCAACATAAAAAAATTGCCTGCTTCTTATTACAAGTGCTTTGTTCTGGGCTTTTTTACATACAAGTTCTTTCTCAAAATGAGAAAAAATGTTTCCATTCTGGAGAACTGTTCTGACAATTTACTGAATTAAATAAAACTGGCGTCTACATTACATTAACTAAATGTTTTAAATGGATCTATTTTATTTGCTGACATGTGATACTGCTTGCTTTGCTAAATGGGATTTCTGTACTCTGTTATACAATATCATGCCTGATACTGTAATTTTCCAAAGGATCTCTGAGTATCAAACCAAGTTTCCATTGATTTTAAATTGTCTCTGATAAAATAGAGATGTTATTCAATATTTTCTTCATGGAAGGAGAAACCTGTCACTATTTTTCACTGCAATCATGCTTGAAAAATTGCTTTGCTCCTTGTTCTATCTAATCTGTCTATAATTAATATTCCATAATGTGTAGGAAACCAAAATACCTTTGCTAACAGCTGGATAGTGTGTACCTAAATTTCTGCCATCTGGTCCTACAGTCTTGGCTAACACAAGGGGCTGAACTTATCACAAAGTCAATATTTAATAGAAATACAAATCAGGAGGCTGGTGAGCAGAAGAGCAAAGGGAAAGATTAAATACATATAGCAAGAAGATGGAATGTTACAGTTAATTCTTCACCTAAAACACTTTCTCAGCGTGTCATTATACATTATTTGGATCACAGTTCAACACCTTAAAAAAGAAGCTGAACTATTTAAATATGCTAATGGATTCAAATGTTAATCAATACCCTAACTTTCCCCTGTGCCCTCTCTGCCCTCGTCAGTGAAAATCTGCCCTGACATCCCACCTCTGCTTCCAGCTGGCCCTGCTGTTCCTGTTGCCTGGATACAAGTGGAACATGTGGAGGAATGCTCCTGAGCTGCTGTGGAATGGCCATTTTATCACAGCGATTTATCCATGAGTTAGCTAGGAAAACAGCTCAGTCTTTTGTGCAGATACCCAATGGAGGCAGAGCTCGACTGGGCTGCTCCCACAAGGGGCCTTGCTTTCCTCTTCTTTCACCTCACTGAGCTGATGCTTTGCTGCCAATGTCAGCAATCTACTGGAAAGAATTATCCAACTCCCAGGAATGTTAAACTCCAAGTGGATTTATCACATTGCTCGTAGATTCCTTTAGGGTATCTGACAACCCTCATCCCAAATCTGTGTTTTCTTCCAAACTCCCTTTAACAAGGGGAAATGAGGAACAACCAAGATGGAAAGGAACGGTTGCAACAGAAGAGCTTGGACCAGGATATTTCCTCTCGCTTTCCCAAAGACTGTCTTGAATGAAGTCCATGTTGAGGGGCCAACAGGGATCTCACAGGCTCTCCCACCCTTTATTGCCCATACTAGCACGATTTCCCAATTTAATCCCTTGGGGAATAGTCAGATCTTCTCGTGCTGCAAGGAAACTCTGTGTGATTATCAGTGAGGGTGTTTATTTTCTGATTTCTCTGAAATTTCCCTAATCTATGAGAATTGCAACCATTTACTGTCACTTTGAGAGCAGGGTGTTCAGAAAACTTATAGGATGTTCCTGAAGTTTTTGCAGCTGAAAGGAAATGCCAGTTTTTATTGCTAATGAGGAGTGAGTCCATTCTGGTTCCTTCTCTCTATTGCTTGGCACTTCCAAGCATAGAAGAAAAGAATTATTTAACCAAAGTAAGAAGAAGTCAAAAGTGGCAAAAAGTGTGTTTTCCATATTTTATTCCACATGCATTCGGGACCTTGGATCATAACATAGTTATTGTCTTGGCAGTTGATAAAAGATGTATTTTTCAGATGTATCAGTGGTAAGAAGCTCATCCTTAAGTAGCAAAATACAGATTTACCTGGTTCTTATATTTAATCTTTGAGAGACTTTACAAAAACTGAGTTTTTCCAGTGTGATTTTCACATAAGGATCTGTTAGGTTAATACTTTGGGTCTGTTTGTTTCTTTGGAACAATGTAACAGTTTAAAAACACAAATAGTAAAAAACGCATGTTATGTGTTTTAAAAGCTGCCACTGACTTATATAAGAAGTTCAATTCTTATTCCATAAATAGCAGTGCTGTTTAAAATAAGTTGGACAATGGAAGGCTTTCTCACAGAAACTCATTACACCAGAGTCTGTTAAAAAATCATGTTTTGCCTTGTAGTGTTTTCTCCTAATTCTCAAAGCCAAGAGGACCACACAATCATAAGCTGGCTTTGTATGATTATGTAGAAAGACTATTTAAGCATTAATTATGCAGCAACTTTACTGAAGGATTTTGAATAGAATTTTTGTGCACATCATATTATAATGATCAAAGTAAATAAATTTCTAGCACTTCTATGAAATACTGCTATGCTGGAGACAGGGAAATTCAACCAATAACAATCAATGTTTGGGATTTTTTATTCCTCACCTACCAAAATTTTTAAATCTCTGCTAGCTCCATGTAACTTTTCAGAATTTCTCAGAAAGTCTGTGTGGTGTTTCCCTCACTGCCTAAGGAACCCTGACTACAGCAGGAGTGTTGATGCAGGTAAGTGGCCACATCTGTTTCAGTCTGGTTCTCAATCACCTGCAGCCCACGGTGAAGTGCCAGATGTTCTGCTCAGCTGGGTAAGACCTGCTTGTTAGCAGCTCAAAAACATTTAAGAGAGCAAATATATATATATTAAAAAAAAAAAAAAAAAAAGCCTCTTGAATCTCACTTTTGGAAATCTTAGAAAATCTTATAAATTCCACAGAAGTGTCTTCTGTTGCTTTTCCTAGAATTTAAAAAGGCCATTTAAAACAGCCGCTAAGCTAGATTTGTAGCCAAGGCTACAGGCACGATATTTTGGGTCCCAGCTGTTAGGAAAGGGGTCAAAATCTGAGAAAAAAAAAATGGTGCTGTTTGTTTTAATTTTTTGGGTGACAATAAAAATATGATTGCAATAGGCAACAATTTAGAAACCAATGATGCAAGGCTCTGGTGGTGAAGAGAATGCCACATCCCACAGTTCACATCACAGTCCCTCTTAGGCCCCTGTCCCCTGAAATTTAAATCTAAGTAACATGTATATGCTTCAATCCTTATTCATAAATTTATTAATTATTTGATTGTTATTTAAATGTTGCTGCATGTCATTTTGTGAAATGCATTAGGTGTCATTAAACTGAAGTTCTGTGTGTGAAATTCTGTGCCTGTGGACTGGGTGGAAAAAACCCATTTATTTTTAGTGAGATTTTCAGGTTTAATAAAAGCTACTAAACGGTGTGAATTTCAATATGTGCTCTCACCTTTTGCATATGGACATCTGAAATTTAGATCTGTGTATAATGAGGAATGATTGATCCACAGTTGTCCGGCATTATGAGCAAAATTAATGAACATTTATTTAAAAATTTTATCTCATACATTCTAAAAAGAGACAAAGAGCATATGATGTATGAGATGGTAAGGCGGTTTCAGGTTGAAACTGGGCGGAAACACTAATTTAGTGTAGTGTTTTTAGTTTGCCAAATTTTCATTTCCTGGCCAACGCACCAAATAATGTGGTAGGTTGAGCGCCCACTAGAATTATTTACTCTTTCTGCTGTGAGATAGGATTAAGAGACGAGCAAAGCAGGCTCAAACTTTAAAGGGTATAAGGAAAGCTTTATTAACAAAACTACAATACAAAGAAAAAAATAGTAAGAATCAGAATAAAACTTTCAGAACACTTCTCCTTCCCCCACAACCTTCTTTTCTTTCCCACTGAAAACATACAAAGACAAAACCTGGGACTTAGGTCAGTTGACCACCTTTAAAATAGCTTTTCATCAGTTGTTTTAGGGAGAGGAGACTCTTTTGCCATGTTATGGAGACTTCTCACAAGAAAACAGTTCTCTTGTGGCTTCAATTCTCACAAATAGCAGCTGCCTGGAAATCTGCATTTGTGAAGTCACTCCCATCTCATGCAGCCTTCCCATATCTGTGTTCATGGGCCATGTCAAATTTAGAGGGTACTGTTTTAAGGATGAGATGTTCAANCTTTTCATCAGTTGTTTTAGGGAGAGGAGACTCTTTTGCCATGTTATGGAGACTTCTCACAAGAAAACAGTTCTCTTGTGGCTTCAATTCTCACAAATAGCAGCTGCCTGGAAATCTGCATTTGTGAAGTCACTCCCATCTCATGCAGCCTTCCCATATCTGTGTTCATGGGCCATGTCAAATTTAGAGGGTACTGTTTTAAGGATGAGATGTTCAAAGCAAAGATTCTCTTCATCTATCTCTGAGATCATCTTCATCTCTGGGAACAGAGATCTTCTTCCCTGGGGGCAAATGGTCTTCATCACTCATCTTCCTCTCTGTTCAAGCTTCTCATGCAATCATAGCTACTTCACCATTTACTTGCTTTAGCACAAATGCCTTTGCTCATATCTGCAATTTGAACACTACATCTCCACATATTGTTTTCATGAATTAAAGGGATATTCTAGTTTATCAAAAGTCCATTACCATGGCCTTGCAAAAGAATTTCAGCCTAAGACTAGGGCATCTTTTCATTCTCCTCCCGTCTGAGACTTAACTTATTCTTTACTGACCTTAGTGCCTTCATGTTGTCTCTCTACGTATCTTCACTCTGTCCTTTTCTCTCACTTGAGAAGATCAGTGTTTTGTAAGTTTCATCTTACAGAAGTGCAATGAGTTAATATCTTGCCCGGGACCTGTAGATGGTCAAAATGGCCAGCGATGGCCGAAGCAGCCACGATGATGGATTTCAGGCCACGCTGGGGCTGTGCCAGGATCTCAGGGGCCCGGCCAGAACGGCCACAGCCGCTCTGGCCGCATGACTGGTCTGACGCCCGTACTGCATTTAACTCCAGCAGTGGGTTGGCTGGACCGTGCTGGGGAGAAGGAACCAGCCCAGCAGCAGGATGTTAACAGCTCCTGGGGCCCAGCCCAGCCAGGGCAGGGACCCTTGGCCTCCCCTCCCCCTGCCCGGCAGCCACTGAGGCCCAGCCGGGATGATCCCCAGGATGGGATGGGGCCCTGCGAGATCCCCAGGATGGGGCCCTGAGAGCTTCCCAGGATGGGGCCCTGAGAGCTTCCCAGGATGGGGCCCTGAGAGCTTCCCAGGATAGGGCCCTGAGAGCTTCCCAGGACAGGGCCCATCCCTTTAGTAGGACCCGCCCAGCCTGGCCCAGCCACACAGAGAGGAGGCTGGGCCGGGCCTGTTACCTGTTCTCAGTCCAGAAGAGAGCTTTCCTGGGGTTTGTTTGATTTTTAACATGTGTGTTCACAGAGCCGTATCCAGCTTTTTTAGTGGTTTAACAGTGTGTCATTATTCAAAACTAGTCACTGGTTTTCTTTGTCAGGCATGGAGGAAGCTGTTAGCAGCTTCTCTTAGAAAATCACTTCTGTGACTGGCTTCTCCCTTCTCACTAAATGTCAATAAGTGCAAAACCAGCACAGATGGAGAGAGACAGCTGACAAGGGCAGGAGGGATAGGACACAGGGAATAGGCTCCCACTGCCAGAGGGCAGGGCTGGATGGGATCTTGGG
>WEIU01023843.1:239461-275485 GCA_013389925.1 Aegithalos caudatus
GATAGGATTAAGAGACGAGCAAAGCAGGCTCAAACTTTAAAGGGTATAAGGAAAGCTTTATTAACAAAACTACAAGAAAAAGAAAAAAATAGTAAGAATCAGAATAAAACTTTCAGAACACTTCTCCTTCCCCCACAACCTTCTTTTCTTTCCCACTGAAAACATACAAAGACAAAACCTGGGACTTAGGTCAGTTGACCACCTTTAAAATAGCTTTTCATCAGTTGTTTTAGGGAGAGGAGACTCTTTTGCCATGTTATGGAGACTTCTCACAAGAAAACAGTTCTCTTGTGGCTTCAATTCTCACAAATAGCAGCTGCCTGGAAATCTGCATTTGTGAAGTCACTCCCATCTCATGCAGCCTTCCCATATCTGTGTTCATGGGCCATGTCAAATTTAGAGGGTACTGTTTTAAGGATGAGATGTTCAAAGCAAAGATTCTCTTCATCTATCTCTGAGATCATCTTCATCTCTGGGAACAGAGATCTTCTTCCCTGGGGGCAAATGGTCTTCATCACTCATCTTCCTCTCTGTTCAAGCTTCTCATGCAATCATAGCTACTTCACCATTTACTTGCTTTAGCACAAATGCCTTTGCTCATATCTGCAATTTGAACACTACATCTCCGCATATTGTTTTCATGAATTAAAGGGATATTCTAGTTTATCAAAAGTCCATTACCATGGCCTTGCAAAAGAATTTCAGCCTAAGACTAGGGCATCTTTTCATTCTCCTCCCGTCTGAGACTTAACTTATTCTTTACTGACCTTAGTGCCTTCATGTTGTCTCTCTACGTATCTTCACTCTGTCCTTTTCTCTCACTTGAGAAGATCAGTGTTTTGTAAGTTTCATCTTACAGAAGTGCAATGAGTTAATATCTTGCCCGGGACCTGTAGATGGTCAAAATGGCCAGCGATGGCCGAAGCAGCCACGATGATGGATTTCAGGCCACGCTGGGGCTGTGCCAGGATCTCAGGGGCCCGGCCAGAACGGCCACAGCCGCTCTGGCCGCATGACTGGTCTGACGCCCGTACTGCATTTAACTCCAGCAGTGGGTTGGCTGGACCGTGCTGGGGAGAAGGAACCAGCCCAGCAGCAGGATGTTAACAGCTCCTGGGGCCCAGCCCAGCCAGGGCAGGGACCCTTGGCCTCCCCTCCCCCTGCCCGGCAGCCACTGAGGCCCAGCCGGGATGATCCCCAGGATGGGATGGGGCCCTGCGAGATCCCCAGGATGGGGCCCTGAGAGCTTCCCAGGATGGGGCCCTGAGAGCTTCCCAGGATAGGGCCCATCCCTTTAGTAGGACCCGCCCAGCCTGGCCCAGCCACACAGAGAGGAGGCTGGGCCGGGCCTGTTACCTGTTCTCAGCCCGAAAGAGAGCTTTCCTGGGGTTTGTTTGATTTTTAACATGTGTGTTCACAGAGCCGTATCCAGCTTTTTTAGTGGTTTAACAGTGTGTCATTATTCAAAACTAGTCACTGGTTTTCTTTGTCAGGCATGGAGGAAGCTGTTAGCAGCTTCTCTTAGAAAATCACTTCTGTGACTGGCTTCTCCCTTCTCACTAAATGTCAATAAGTGCAAAACCAGCACAGATGGAGAGAGACAGCTGACAAGGGCAGGAGGGATAGGACACAGGGAATAGGCTCCCACTGCCAGAGGGCAGGGCTGGATGGGATCTTGGGCAGGAATTGTTCCCTGGCAGAGTGGGCAGGCCCTGGCACAGGGTGCCCAGAGCAGCTGTGGCTGCCCGGGATCCCTGGCAGTGCCCAAGGCCAGGTTGGACCTTGGGGCTTGGAGCAGCCTGGGACAGTGGGAGGTGTCCCTGCCCATGGCAGTAGAATAAGATGAACTTTAAGGTCCTTCAGACCTGAACCATTCCATGATTCTCTTCAATGATACTAAGATATTATAATTAGATATCTGATTGTAGATTGCAATTTAATAATCCCTGACAGTATTTCCCACATGACTTCCAGGGAGGAGTCCTGTGCCCCAAACACATTGGTTTGGCAGGTCTGGAAGGAAAAGGGAGGGGCACACTTGGTTTCTTAATATGCCTTGACTGTGGCCTAGGAAAGTATTTTTGACTAAACTATTCATTAGGTTGTTTGAGTGCTATCATTCAAAACCAACAACCACAGCACTACAATATCACCCTGTTCTTTTGCTGTTCTTTCCAGCCTTCTGATAGTTTACATATTTGGGAGTCAGTTTCTCACACATTTTCTATAAACAATATTATTGTTGACATTCCCTCCAGGGAGGAGAGACAATTGATGGACATTTTTTAAGACCAGTGGAATTGAAGAGGTTGAACATCTATCTTCCAATATGGTCTCTTTCTCTGAGATGTGTATAAAGTGAAGTGAAAAATTAAAGCCCTCTTCTTCTCTCACTCTGACTTTGTCGTCTGTCACGATACGACACAGAAATTAAGGCACAGAACCCAGTGAGCTCGAAGGCAGGAAAAAGAGAGAGTTTATTTTACAACTTGGGTTTTATAGTTTTCCAAGGATTACCCCTGGATTGGAGGGAGAAGTTACCACCTCTCCATCCACATTGGAGGGGACAAAAGTCCATCATATGTCTCTCCTTGAGAAAGGAATGTAAGCATAGATTGTTTTCCTACAGAGTCATTGAAAGGACTCCACTTCAACATATAAACATACAAAAAGAACCTCAGAAAAATCAGAAGATTTTAGAAACTCTCAGAGGGCTGTAAAAATGTTGGTGACACTCGCCTCTGTTGTGTTGTCGTGTGACAGTAGTGTGTCACTACAGTATGTCCCTGTCCCTCACAAAAATAGGGGGATGTGTCCCCAAAAAAGTGCAGCAGTGGCTTTTTAGCTTTGGGTTACAGACACACAAAATAAGGACTCACTTCCAGCCTTCTTCTTCCACACTCTTAATCTTCTAAAACTCCATTTTACAGACCTTAACATTTACAAAAGAAAAATGTACGAGAACAGAAGAGTAAAAGGAAATAATTAATAAGTACCTTCATCATAGCTCTGGTCTAAACTGGAAAGAAAATCCCTAATTACAAAAAACACACTCTTTTTTGCTAAGTATAGGTTATTACTGAGTCATATTATCAATCAGAGGTGTTCATAGAAAAATATAAAATATGGAAATAACAGTAATTTCAGAGGAAATCTGCTTCTATCCAGATCTGACTCTGTCCTAGGGATGAATCAGTAGTCATTCCCTATTTCTGGTTTTCCCTTCTTTACCAGTTGCCAGGAGGTTTTGGTTTTTTTTTTGGTTTGTTTTTTTTTTTTTTTTTTTTTTTTTGGCAAAAAACCCACAAAGTGTAACATGAAAGTGGCCTTGTTTTGTCAAATAATTTGCTTTAGTCTGAGTGGTGACGAGCAGCAGCCCTGTCAACTAGCATTTTTTGATTTTTGTGTGCTGCTGATCCTGAGTACAGCAACAGCAGAAAATGATGGACTCTGTTGGTTGCTCTTCAAAGTGACTTGTTATATTACCTTCTTGGATTATAATTTACAGATTTAGATAATTACACAGATTTGAACTTCAAGTATCTCATCATTACACTTGGACAACACTAAATATTACAGTCAAAAACTGAAAAACTTTAAACTGTTACATTTCAGCAGTTTAAAATTACTTTTTCAGTATTGTGATGAAGATAATATCTGTTTTGGCCCTAAATATGTACAGATAAATCTGTTTTGGGGCATTATTTCAGTGAGGTGTGGCGACCCTGTGGAACAGTGTTCCTGCGCATTTATTCCTCCACACTTCACCTGCTTCTTTTATTTATTTGTACAACTCAGGAAAGCTTTTCCAGGACCAAACTTTTTTCAGGAAAATCTATGGATTTGATTTTCCATTGTAGTCTCCTGCCACTATGAAAGGAACATGAACTGATGGATAGAGTTGTTTGCTCAACCCAAAAGTCTTGAAGAGAGCCCAGGCTTCCTCTTGGCCTGAAGGGATTACCTAGTGTTTCTTCTGGAGTTATGGATCTTTGTCCAGCCTTCCCACAGCTCCTTCAGCTCCTTATGATATTAAACACTTCAGCTCTTGCTTCTGAAGCAACTCTCTTTCATGAATAATAAACTTGCTGTAGAAGAGAAGAATTAGTATGAGGCAAATTGGAGGGGGGCAGGGAGGAGATCCTTCCATAAGAAAGATGACATGATTAAAAATGCAGCACATAAATCATGGGCCTGCTTAACAGAAGGAAAAGTGTCTCATAGTGCCATATTTGGGATATTGGGAAGGAAGTCTAGTAACACATGCAGGGACACCTTCCCAGCCTGTCCCAGGATGCCCCAAGCCTCAGTGTCCAACCTGGCCTTGGGCACTGCCAGGGATCCAGGGGCAGCCACAGCTGCTCTGGGCACCCTGTGCCAGGGCTGCCCACCCTCCCAGGGAACAATTTCTGTCAGAGCTAGAGTGATTTATACCAATAGGCCAGACTCCAGCAGCCTTTTTGCTACACAACACTGAAGGCCAGTGAAGGTACTTTTCATATTGCTATCTCTTTTTCTGAAGGAGGACATTTCAGTCATTGTGGGACATTTTCACTGAACACTTTACATGTATTAGAACATTCTCAGAAGAGTTTTGGGGTGTGCATTGCAAGCTCAGAAAGAAGAGGCCAGAACTACCCATTTGCTAGAATTGATGCATACTGAGCTGCTCCTATGTTACTTCTGCCTGCAGTGGTACTGTTTGCATAGGGAAATGTAGAAGCAGTTGTTTTAAAAGTGCTGTGCAAACTTTTATGCCCATTCCTGCATGTGCACACACACTACTGCTACCAACAGAAGCAGAGGTATAGTTGCCTTTGCTCAGTTTGGCTCCCCTCCAAAAATGATGCAGAAAGTCACTTCTCAAAACTATCCTTAGCTGAACTTCCCAAAGTCCTGGAGCTGACTTTCCAGAGCCATATGTATGGTTTGGGCACACACTGCTATTTTGCTGCGTGTTGTGGGAGGTATGCATAGGAGGACATAGAAAGAGCTGCATTTCCATATGTAGGATGACTTTTTGAAAGGGAAAAACATGTATGACCAGCATTTGTCTCCACAGTTTTGCAGAATGATGCAAAAAGAACATATACAGCAGGATGAGAGGCATGTGAGCTTCAGGCAGGCTCTGAGAGGGGACATGGGGGACATGGAGACATACTGATTAGAGAAACTTGTTGGTCTGTGTTGGGATCAAAGGGGAAAAATGGAGTCCATAGCACTAACCACTTTTAAATTATAAACTCCAATTAAGTGATGCAGAATAATCTTCAGCATTCCATCTGGCAGCTATGAGGAGAGAGGGAGAACAGCAGCTAATGACATTAATCAGGCTTGAAGCAGATAGGTTCAAGTACTGCAGGCTTTGCTTAAAAAAAGAGCTGAGGATAGGGTTGCTCTTTGAATAACATTCCAAAAACCTTCATGCAGCCCAAGAGAGAGGAGCAACATTAACCTGGGCCTCTTCCAATAACCCTTAAGCTGCTGGCCTGCTCCAACTGCAGCCACATGACCAGAATGCTGTCATTGACTACTGATAACTCAAATCATACCGGGGATTAATACTGGAGTGTGGGAAAGGACTTTTAGGAACACCAATTCTGAGCACTGTTGTCTGCTTAGGGAAAAAATTGTGAATCTGAATGTCACAAGGGACTCAACAAGCAAAATATAACCTTATTTTTTTAAATATTTTAACAAGTGGTAGAGGAAATAGCCAACCCATTTAAACACGTAATGTGGTGGTTGAGATTGGACATTTCTCCCAGAACACAAGTGACAGGACAAGGGGAAATGGCCTCAGGCTGTGCCAGGGGAGGCTCAGGTTGGACAGCAGCAGGAATTTCTGCATGGGAAGGGTGCTCAGGCCTTGGCAGGGGCTGCTTGGGGAGGTTTGGAGTGCCCATCCCTGGAGGTGTCCCAGGGAGGGCTGGAGGTGGCACTGAGTGCTCTGGGCTGGGGACAAGGTGGCATCGGGCACAGGCTGGACTCAGCCTTGTAGCTCTTTTCCAGTTCTAATGATTCTGTGGGGTTTTTCCAACAAAATCTTTGATAGTGGAAAAGGATGGAAGCACAATTCATGGAAGAAAATAAATATAAAAAAGATAGAATGCATTACTTTTCTTTCTATATTTACATACCACTGGTGGTTTTGTGTAGTGTAGTTTTAACCTGTGTTTTAAACCACAATAACAAATGTGAATACTCAGAAAGAGGCTTCATAATTTCTGTAGCATTAAGGTATTTCTATCAAATGTTGAGAAAGAACCAAATAAAATATAGTGATATTTGGATGGATAAACGTTTTTTTCACTACTGAGTTAATAACTTCTATTTATATTATGCTAAAGCTTTTGAAATTTTAGAAGTTGCAAGTTTATATCAGAACTGAGAATGAGCCCTTCTCCAGATGTAATGGGAACAGTAACGCCCCTTAACTGAGGAGGGATTGTTGAGGTTTTTATGTGACCCTTTTATTTCTGTGCATGTTTGAGTAAAATCAGATTATTCCCATCAAAATTACTTATCAGTTGAAGGATTTTTGGCCCAGGCAGAACACCAAGCTTGAGCTAAGATTGAAATTCTCAGAACCTTAACTTTTAGACAAAAAAATGTAAGTGCCAAAAGCCTGCCCAGAAAAAGTCTGAACTGATCATTTAAGAATGAAGGCATCAAAAGTTCTTCAGAGAAAGTGATTTTTTTTTCTGTTGCTTCCTGGTGTTTACCCAACCTCACTGCAGAGTTTCCATAAGCACAGTTTACCTCTGCTTTATTCCCCAGAGTTTTCATCATTCAGGAGTAAAAAAGCCTAAAAGTTGCAGGGACACTTTTATCAAAATATCACCTAATTCCTAAAAGTTTTGGTCTCACTAAATTGAGGCCAATAGTGAAAGTACAATTTCAGTATTTTCTTTTACTCTGTTGGGAAGATTGGATCCACTTAAACTTCATTAATGCAATGATATAATTTTAAATACTGCTATATATTACATATTTCTAGAGTTGCTAATTCAAAGGAGAAAGAGAATGAGGCTGAATTTGACCAAGAGAAGCAATAACTGATTCTCTCTTTTGACATCAGGAAGTAGGAGGAAAGAGATTGTTTGGACTTACTGAAATCAATACAGAGTATCTGTAGATATTAAAGATTAGGGTCAATAGAGCATTACCTCAAACATTTGGATTTTTGAGAATGTTATGGACTAAATACAAATAATAGCCTCTGAGGAAATTCTCAGGCAATTAAGGGGATAACTTGATACCAGAAAAATGAGAGTTTTGCTGAGGATGGAATCTCTCTTTCTCCTGATTTTTGGCAGATGAAATTTTTCAGTATTTAGAGACTGAAAAGGACAGAAACAATAGCTCTACTATTTTTGCCTTCAGATAAATACAAATTATATTAAACAACATGTAGTTTTTAGAATCATTCTAGTTTGAGGGACTTTGGGGTAATTCTTATGGTATGACATCAAGACAGGATTTCTTTTTTTTTCTTTTTAATATTATCAGAATGAATTTATGTTTACCAATAGGTTTTTCTTCCTTGTTTCTGTTTTTTATTAACCACAGGCAGGCCATGGCAGTAAATCATTGGCATCTGCTCTGCTGCTTCTGCAGAGTCATTTTCCATTTCCATCTGCCAGAATTCCCAAGGAAACATCCCAGCAGTTGCACCTGATTTCTTGGGATGCTGCCCCCATTTGTGAGATGTCCTTCTGGTTTTGGACAATCCCCAGGGGGGTCGTTCCTGTTTTCAGGGCTTCATTTCTATGGTCACTGCTGGCAAACCACCTCCATCCACTCCTCCCTTCCCAGGAACACTGAATTAGCCTTCCCAAGGCTAACACAGCCTGTGGAGGAGGTTTTCTTTGGAAGCACCCAGGAGGCTGCAGTGGGAGTGTGACCCTGAATGGATAAAGCTGGAAAGTTTCACCCCCCGGCTGTCAGCTGTTGCCTCATGCTTGTGCTCAGTGCACTTCCATGGTAAATAAGTTGGGAAGAAACAGGAAAGCTGCTCCACCATATGTTTTTGAAATGGAATCAAAAGGAAAATATGCACTGTAATACAGAATAATCTATGCTTTTTTTAATGAGCAAAATAGGAAAGTGAGTGATAAATAAGGGTTTGTCCCCAGTTTCTGTTAAAGGTTTTTTGAGTCCAGAGCTTCTGTGAAAATTGACAAGCAACTCACTAATTGTCTTTATTTTCACTTTCCTTCTTGCCTGGGAGCAACTTTCTTTTGCAAGTTCACCATTCAGAGAAGAGTTTTCCATTAAAAACAAGCTCATCTGCTCGGGATTAGATGCATATGGCAGCAGTGGGATCCAAGGGAAGGCATCAGCTGCCCTGTTTTAGCACCAGAATTCTTAGTTTGATGCTTACATGGACTTTTCATTAAATTCATTACTCTTCAATAATGTCTCTGCAAAAGAGACAGATAATCCTTAATGAAAAGGCTTTTCCATAGGATAAGTTAGTCTAAAGGTATTGAGCTTCCACTAAATGAAATATCTGGTTTAAATTACTGTTATCTCTTGAGAAGGCTGATTTGATTTTCTTTCCCAAGCGGAACTTCACTGTTGCTTGCTCTTTACTCCAAACATACACAAGGTATTAGTTTTGCCGCTTCTTTATACTCAGACATAATCACTTTGCTAAGATATTCACTTTTCCAAGCTGGATTTAAACACGCATATGAAAAAGAACAAAAAAGTTTCCTTTTGACACTTACGCAAAAGCATAAAGAGGGAGCTCGGAACAACCTGGTCTAGTGACGGTGTCCCTGGGGTTGGAATGAGATGATCTCTAGGGTCCTTTCCACCCCCAAATATTCTGTAATTCTATGACTTTGTGTTATATGTTCACTGAAAGGGAAATGTTCCAATACATTTCACATAATTATGTTTTTACCCCATAGCTTTTCAGTTTATTCTCCTGAATGAGGCTGATTTCTAAGCATTAGCAACACATTAATATGTTTTACAGTACACAAGATAAGTACCTTAAATATTATTTTAAAATACTTATTAATTGACAAATATGTAGAGAACAAAACAAGTTTTCTGTTAACAGAGCTGTGATAATTCTGTACAGGGTATAATAGAAACACAGTAATTTCCCTGGATAACCAGACTGTTGCTTGCATTTTCTCTGTGCAGGGTGCGAGTGCTAATGCTGCATTTGCCTGATGAAATGATGGCTGAGGCAATCAGTTCCTGTCAGTAAAATTCAGCTTAAGGTTTATCATGGAAATCCATCAAAAGTGCTATAGACAGTTACAACTGAATGTAAGGTTCACAAAATTATTCTTTAAATTATTGATGTGATACTATTTTCACTGTAAGGAAGGGAATATCTTAAGGATTTAAGTAAGATAGAATTTACTCATTCCAGAACCAGGCATATCTTTTGATTAGTTGTCACTTTATCTAAACTGGAGTTAAATACTATTTGGGATTAAAAAATTCATAGAGAAGCATGGAGATATGGCTCTATAAAGTTCCTGTAGCTCTGATGGAGTGTAAATATAGTAATAGTATTTTTTTAATATTGAACTCATGAGTTTTGGGCTGGGTAAGCAAATATTGATTTAGCAGTTGCAGAGGAATTCAAATACTGGGTCTCAGTCACAATTTCACTTTTATTTTATATCCATGGATCTGTTATTGATAGACAGTGGAAAAGTCAATCCTTCATTTTAATGTGGTAAGGATGAAACGTGGGATGGAGCAGGACTACTTACTCAGGATGAATTCAAAATTGTCTGCAAAGCAAAGTTTCCGGAAAGAAATATCAAATTTTTTTTTAGCCTATTTCTTTCAAAATATAAAGGATATGACAAATTTCCACCAAACCATTTCAGATTTCCAAAGCAACTCTATAAAGCTACAAATTTTGGTGGTTTTTTTTTTTTTTTTTAATGATATATTGTTGGAATTGGATGGTCATCAAAGACTCTTCCAATCCAAACTATTTTATGATCATAAAACTGAAACCAAAGTGCAGATCTATGGTTATTGAAGGGTCTGTTGGCTTCAATGGCTCCCCCATTAAGCTCATCCTCAGCAATGTCTAACTGTTCCTGGCAGTGTTTTTTGGTTACGTTTGAGGAACATAAATATTATTTAGGTTACTTCTTTCTAGAATTTAAGAACTAATGGAAATAAAGTTGCAACTTCCTTGACATTTGCTAGTTTAAAGTACTTTCAACAGTAGCTTTCATGAATTGGTTGGATGTTTTTCCAATAAATGAAGTCTCATTTGGAGCTGGGGGGAGGGAGCAGCAATAAAGTAGATTTTAAGGACCAGAGACCTCACTGAAGGCAGGCTCGATGATGGGAGCTTCTCTTCCTTTTCTCTGCAAAGCAAATTTCTGACCCATTGAAAACAGTGAAATGGACTAACCTTACAACTTTAACTTGGCAGACACTGGAGCATGAGAGTGGATTTTCAAATCTTTTCTAAGCTTTGCCTTGACTATGCCAAGGTTTAGAATTGGCTAGTCCAGGCATTTTGCAGTTTTCCCCAGCCACCTCCAGCAGGAGTTTTAGCTCAGGGGATGGATCCTGTCTGGAGGCAGATAATGAAAGAGGTAATTAACAGGCACTTGGAATATGGCAATTAGCAGGGAAATACTGCATTCCTCCAAATCTGATAAACTCCTAGACCAGCGCTGCTCTGACCATCAATGACTCCACAAGGAATGCCCACACTGAGCAGCCCAGGCAAGTCTTGCTAATATGCACAATATTTTGGATATTCAAGGTAGATGAAACAACAGTGCTCTTGAATACATACCAACTATTAGAAGATTGAAATAATGTTTGGTCACTGTCCATTATTTGTTTAATTTTGTGCTAATTTTTGGAAATAATCTTAGTTGTAAGTGAAACAAAGGAATGCAAAAGGTGCTGAGAATTTACCAACTGCCAATAAAAGAGATGTTTCCACAGAAACAGCCCTTCAGCATTAAAGTAGTTTATGAACTCAGTCTTATCACCTTAATTTCATAGGCATCACATATTTCTATTTATGACTGTGTTTCTGACCTCTCTCCTTACTTTCAGTGTCACCTTGGATGTTCCCATTGTGACTCCTGTGGTCATCTCTAATGGATACAACAACATTCCTACCAGGAACAGGAGCTCTGCCTGCTTAGGAGACAGAACATTCCTTGGCAAACAGCTAGGCCATGACTAAATTCTGCCCTCAAAATCCTATTATCTTAAAATTACTCTTTAAATGTAAATGAGAGCTTACAAGGCAGAAATGTTTTACACTTTTGTGTTTGCCTGAAATGAAATAATACAGCTCAGCCTACTAAAAAGCTGATGTATTCATTGCATATAAATGTTTCAAATAGGGAGCAATGAAACCTCAGTCTAAAATTAGAAAGAAATGGAAATTTTTACTTCAATTATGTAGACTGTTTTGCCAGCTTCTGAAGTTTTGCAGGATTTCTTATGGATATGGAAAGAGAGATTTAAATATAAATTGATTCTAGGTAACTCTTTCAAGGAATGATACAGGTGAGAGATTGTGTGCTTTTTTGCTAAATAATTCCATGAAACACTCCAGCCAAAGACTGGAAACAGTGTAAGAAGTTCCATACCAAGCATTCAAAGTTGAATATATGTGAAAAAATTCAAATCCAAGGGTTTAGGTATAAATGTTAAAGACTCTAGATACTTCGTGAGGTTATGAGGAGGAGATAAATTCTGAGGCACAATGCAATGGAAAGCAACAGGAGGTGAGTTATCTTTTTCAATGACAATACAAACTCTTGCAGGAAAATATTTTATATAAATTAATTAATAAAAATATATGCCTAAATTCATTATTGAAGAACATCACAGTAATGATCACAGTAATTTCTTTTTCTGTACCATAATTACTTTTTGAAATTAAATTGTCCTACTTGATGATTAGGTTGGATCAGAAACTGCTTTTTCTATCTGAGCCCTTTGGAATGAGAAGATTCCTGTCATTTTTTTTGTTGTTTAGCAATATTTGAAACACATGAAGTAGATTTAATTTTTAGCAGGTTATGGGCAACCTGACATCCTTCAAGATGATTTCCTGGAGAATCCCACCTATCCCATAATAAAAGCCTGCTTCTGTGTTCTATATATTTAAAGTGAAAGGAAAGTGAAAGCAAAATGAAGAATCTGTAATTCCTAAATTCAGGTTGAGTGCCTGATGCCACTCATGTGGAACAATATTTCTTATCCTTAACCAGATATTTACCAATTTTGGAAATTAAATAGCAAGAAGATGAGTTTTTTGTCTATAATCTCTTATTCTTATCCTTTAATGACTGTTATAAGGAATTATCTTGACACGTCAATGAGAAGGGATAGAAAAATGGAGAGTGATCAGAGGAACTAAAATGAATTCTCTGAAATAAATGACAGTCATTTACAAGAAGCAGTTACACACATCTATAAAATAACTTCACTCTGAGTAGTGCTTGTGCACAGCAGAGCAAAATCCGACAGCTGAGATAGGTTCAAATGAAATAGCGTTCTTCGTAATGTTGTTTTTTGAACTGTTAAAGAAAAGCACGTGTCTATGGCTATTCTTTTGCTCTGAAACATTATTGTAGATGCTGGTTCTGTTTACAACTTATAAAAGGTTTCCCATCAGCTGAAAAACCACATCCATGTAATGAGGAAACACTTGGAGAAAAGGTAGAATATTCTAGCTGCCACTTGGGAATGAAGGCAGGGACACTCCCAGTTCAACAATGTCCTTCTCTCTGCACATGAGACCCCCACAGTGTGCTGGAAAACAATCTCCATGTCCAGTAAACACCCAGGGGAGGGACATATCTGTTAAAAGTTCCTGCAGCAGCTTCCCACCCCAAGTTCACCATTAGGACGATTAGACTATTCCTGTGGCTGCAGAGATGCAGAATCTTGGTGTCAGAAGGCTGTGAAATCACTCTGTATGCCCAGCCCAGGTCCCACAACACAACACTCCACAAACACATCCCAGAGAGGGGAGCAGGTGCTGTCATGGAAAATTATTTGAAAGATGCATTTGATGCAAAAACTTTTGCCCACCTACATCTGGAGTAGCTGCCAGCCACCTTCCTGTCTGCTTTTAGCAGCCTGTGGGCTTGGTTATTCTTGTGAGTGAAGTCATGGCATGAATGGAAGACCTGTGCTTCTAATTCTTTCAGGGTTTTTCCCCTTTTGTGAGCTAATTTGCTAATTTTCTGAACAGACAGTGAAATAAAACCCCTGCCTTCCTGCTACCAAAGTATCTCAGCTTGTCTCCAGCAATGTAAATCAAAACAGTCAGTCAGCCACTGGACTGCATTCAAAATGTTTTGATTAAAGTTAAAAGATGGAACCCTAATTATAACAGTAAATAAAATTAAAATAGTTCTAAGGATACTAATTATTATATGACAACGAGTAATAGCAAGTGTAGATCATTTTGCAAGAGGGAAAAGTAAATATTTATGTGTTTCTCTGTAAGGTGCTATGAAAGCTCTGAATGTAAGAGGCTTAAAAACAGAGTGCTCAGTAAGTAGGAACATCAAATCTGATAATTTTGCTTTACCACACATAAAAGAAAAATGTTATCACATAGTGATAGGTGAACCACATGTTCAGGTAGTTCCAAAAATAAAGGTAACACTGTAGATTCAGAATATCTCATTTCCTTCAACATTATGATATTATTGAGTTCAGCTATAAAGGAAAGTTTCCACAGTGCAGTGGTGTATTAAAATATCAGTTGGTGCAGGATTCATGGACAAAAAGCAGACACATCCTAATGTTTGTTTTATCTTGCACATTTTATTTACTGCTTTTATTGTAAGAAAAAAACCTTTGAAACTTAGACCACTTAGCAGGTACCTGGGAGGGAATCCTGAATGCACCAGTGACTTAAAATGCCTTCAGGAAAGGGAATTAAATAACTCAAGGCAGTTTGTTCCATCCAGCTTTACTCCTCTGATTTACCATCTTCTTCTCCATGCCCCCAAAGTTCCAGTTAGGTAAGGGAGTAGGGAGGATAGCAGGGGTTTGTGGAACCCTCACATTCCCATTTCCACTGGAGGAGGGTCAGTACCTGCCCCAGGAGCAGCAGCTGTACTGGGAAGGATGTCCTGCCTAGAGAAGGGCATCCCAGGGCTCGGGTGGGAAATGTGCTCAAGGACCCTTTGCATTCACCCTCCTCACCCCCAGGGCAGTTGAGGCATCAGGGCTGCTTTAATTCCAGCAAGCACCAGCAGGCTCTGGTGTGTGCAATATTTTTGGGGAAACACTTCTCCAGTCTGGTAGGAAAAAGGAGTTAAGGGAGCAGCTCAGTATGAGTACTCTTGTTAGTGAAGAGAATCAGTCCTAGCCTGACTTCACCCCCTGTCAGAGCTTAAAATCCTCTCTATCAACCACATCACTGAATCTGTGATATAGCCCAGCTCAGCTGGGCCTGGTCCCGACTCAGTGACCTCAGTGCTGCTTTGTTTCCAATAATTTACATGAAATCTCTCCATTGACAGCATCGCTCCTGTGGTTCATGTTCAGCTCATTCTTAAGCAAATGACTAAATCCCACTCTTTAAAGGGAAAGGCACAAGTCATTAATGAAAGTTACATATGCTGTGAACAACACATTTTGTTAGTCAGTATAGCTCTCCTTGACTTTTCATTATAAAGTCTCAGGCTCTTGAGGAAATGAGTAAATAAAAGACAAAATTGAAAGCTGCCTTTAGGTACTTTTTCCTTATTTGCACAGGTATAAATAGAATTAATTCAAGAGGTGGTTAAATTACAGAAAACCAGGTTTCTGGTGTATCGTTCTATAGATGTTAACAATGAGCTTAGAATCTGGGGAGTTAATTACAAGAAAGATAAATTCTATTAGCATGACAAATTATTCAGTCCTAGAAATATTTTAACTAATCCAAAGTGCAGGAGAAGAACCCCACAGTTTTGAAAACTAGCATGGCATAGAAAACTATTCAATAAAAAGCATATGGTAGAGAATTTCCCTTTGTTGCTTTCATATAAAAACAAGATCTCCTAATAGCCAAGAAAAATCAGCTCTTGGTTAATTTTATTTTGTATATTTAAAAAATCTAAAATCAACTAGTTATCATGAACACTTCTATATTCCAACCCTGAGAGGCAGAGTAATTTTTAATGTTCTGGACTTATTCTCTATATAATTTCTTTGAACTCCAGTTGATCTTCTACAAAAGTGCTACTAATAACCAGCATTATTTACATTATATATAGTTGCATTAACAATTGCATAAAATTTAATCTCATTTGTGCCAGCAATGGGATAGAATATCTGGGTTACATCTCACATCTGGGAGAAATATCCCCCCTTCCAATGAGGCATGAGTGCTCATACTTTAAAATGTCCATTAACAAAAATAAGATCTTGAGTGTAACTCACAGCTCTTCTGTAGCAGTGATCCATTTCTTTTCCTCAAAACCATGGATGCCAGGAGTTGTCCTTCATTCCCAGCTTTCTTCTTATCAGAGGAAGAATTCTGTGGTTTGTTAATCGATGCCTCCTCATGCTGGAGTTTCATGCTCCAGGAGAAGATATGTGACTTTGCAGGCCAGCTGATGCCATCTGCTGGGGTCTGCCTAAAGAACTGAACTGATTCACCAGATTTTTCCAGGGAAGTTACTCAATTTTAATTAAAGCCAGTTTAAATAAACATTTTTCCTCTGGATCTCAGTTTCTGAGGCAAAGAGTTCATGCAAGACAACAGCTTTACTCACAAGTCTCAGTTGATTTGCTTTGGTGTTTTGTGTTGTACTGCTCATTTAGCAAACTTTCAGATCCCTAAAAATTCCTAGCAGAAGCAGCAGAGTCCAAAGGTTTTGAATACATGTTATAGTTACTGAGATGATTTAAATACTTAGTTAAAGAAACTTTATCTTATACATTCAGGTTTAAATGTGTGATTTGTAGTCGTTGCCATCCATAAAATATTCCATAAATGTGTGTACAGATATATATAAAGCATTTAACTGTAGCAATGTGGAATGGATGGTGAGATGTCTCTGCCCTCCCTGAAAAGTGTCTCTTCTCAAGAAGCCACTTGTGTGGGCACACAGGCAGTGACTCAAGTCCACACACACACCCCACAGGTAGATCACCAAAGAAAGAGAGGAAGAGTCTCCTGTATGGAGTTCCAGTGAGGTTTATTAGTCCAGGCACCAAAGGATTCCAGTGACAACAGATGAGAAATCAATGGAGTGCTCAGTGTTTATATATGGGGTCAGAGGCCAATGGTCTGCAGGCACAGGGGTGGTACAAGGGCAGGGCAAAGGGCAATGACCTATAGGGAACACGAGGGTGGACAATCAGCAATACCACAACCAACGGGGAAACAGGGAAAAGAGAAACCTCTAGAACTAGGGACAGATATCAACAGTAGAGGTGGGCAAGGCCAATGGGCAAAGCAAATCTGAGGCAATTAACATAGTGCTGCAGAGTACCATGGGGGAAACCTTTTTGTCTCACCTTAAACACTGAGGCATTCTCCAAGCCTATGGCAGATTCTTCCCAGGAATTTCCCTAGAAGTTCCCCTGATAGGCTCAGGGGCCTCCACATTTAACTGGGCTACTGCTCTGCCAGGCATAACAAGACACAGCTGTAACATGGTTCCATGACCTGCTGGACTTTCTCAGGAGTTTCAAGTTAAATATTTAATAATAGAAATTTGCTGTGTTGAGCTGTTAAGAGGGAAGTGTTTGGGCTCTGCTGGTTTAGAAGAGATAATCTACCCCAAAGTGGAGGAATTGCCATGGGCAGTTCTAAGGGAAGTAGATCCTACCTGGAAATATCACTGGCCCTGACTCCTCTGGAGCAGCAGGTCTCAGATGGAAATTAAAGCACAGAATGAGTCAGAGTGTGAAGTGGTATTGTCCAGAGGTTCCCATAAAGCCTCAAGCACAGATCCCTTCCACTGGATGTGTGTGATGGCGCTTTTTTTTTTTTTTTCTTCTTTCAATTATTTAGTTGTCTTTGCTACACTTAGCCAAAACTATAGCAATGGAAACAGAAAAGCAGTTGTTAGAAAACCAAAATACAGGAAGTGAGACAGGATGTAAATTTTTCTTCCCAAATCAAGTGATTTCTGAAACAGGTACAGGCCTTTGTGTAGAGTATGGCAGAGATATATAGACTAAAGACAAGAAAAAAGACTTACTTAATATTTGTTAATGTTGCTACTTTTTCCTGAAGATTTCTTGAAAATCACCCCACTCAATGCCTAGGCACTTTGGTAGTGTTTGTGTAGAGGGGGAGGGAGCAGAGTTGTACAAATCCCTTTTGAATGCATTCCTGTATTTATTTAATGAGGTCTCCACCTGGCAATGAAACGTGGAATTACTCCAGATGGAGCTGATGTCTCCTAGAGGTCCTGGAGGCAGCACTGCTGGTACCCACAGCCACCTGGGGGTATTTCAGGTAGTGCCCAGTGGGCCCTGGGGCTGGTACCAGAGCAGAAGGCACACGGTGTGCTAAGCACAGGTGGATTTGGGAATAACCCCACTCACAAGATTACCCTGGGTTTGCTGTTGTTTAGACATGGTTCTGTTCCTTCTGTAAACTGCACATGTGATTTCTTCCAGATGTTTCCCTTAACTAAGTCTTATGAGGAGACTGGGAATTCCTGATCCCTACCCCAGCCCTGTCCCCTCTGGTAGCCTGCACTGATGAAAATTACTTAGATTAGTGCAATTTGCTGAAACACTACCAGGTGTAAATTCCTCTAATGGCTGCAACAAGAGACTCTTACATTTTCTGCACTGAAACCCTATGATTATTGATAGATCTCTGAAGCACATCATGTAAATGATAATCTGGATTGTCGTTCTGAATTCCAACTCATGCAAGAGCTATGCACTTTAAATCCTTTAAGGGGAAGAAGAAACAATCGTGTCATTAGCAAGGCTTTTTTTCAGACATATGATTATCTTCGTCCTAAACCTTCTGACCAGCAATTAATTCCTCTGATCCATTACTGTTTCCAGCATTCAGGGCTGCCCTGAAATGATAGATGATTCCTCTATTATTACTGAAGTATCATTTGCACAATTGTATTTCTGTCACACTCAAGCTTTTGTACTAAAGCTTACTTCAAAGTGTATTTTCTTAATATTTGAAGGTGGCTGGTGACATTTTTAAAATTTAATTGAACAGTTAAGATACCTGTCTGCCTTGTGCTGAAAGTAAAAAATAACAAGTTTTGGTGTTTTTTTTCCCTACCAAACTTAGTATTGATTGCTGTGGTTCTTTTGCCTGCTCTGAGAGAGCACTGCACTTTCAAATACTTATTAAAGAAATAGGCTTGTATATGCTATTTCAGTGTTTCAATAATATTGTTAGTAATATTTCATTCTTAATCTTTATTCTTAGACCAGAATTATCAAGATATTGCATGCAGCAGTACGCTAGACAGGCACGTGTATTCCATCTGTGGAATTTAGGAAAATATATCCCTTCCATTAATTGAAAAGAAGCTAGGACTAGACTTGTCCATAAAACTGAATTCCCTTGTCCCTATCTCAAACCAGCAAGTCTCTGAGGTATTCAAGAGAGGAAATTATAGAGTAAATATATTTCAGAAAAATAAAAATCAGAGTGAATAAGCTGCCCATACACAGCTCTGAGAGGATTTCCCTCCTCCTGTCTGTTCAGCTGCATATGCACTATGGACATATGACTTCTAGGCCTGAGTTTTCACATTTCTGCCTAATAGCTCAAATCTGGGTGGGGTACCTTATTTTCCTCATTTATAATAAATATAAAAATACAGATAATGTGAAAATTGAAGAAGCTGGGTTGGAGATTCCTCTTGTATTACAGAATAACTTAAGTTCTTTCTCCTTGTCACTGGATGAGCTGGACTTGTCACTCTGCAGTTATTCCCTTCTGTCAGTAACTAATTTTAACTGCTTCACAGGAGGTCCAGGAACTGTTTTTCTAAAAGAGAGGATTTCAGAACATCTTTAATTGCAACATATCACATTTGCTCTCCCTGAGATTCAAAGTAAAACACTGTAGATAGAGCAGGAATATGAAGCCCTAATGATGATACAATAGGTGATTTGGATTTGCAGGAATTTACAGTTAAATGATTATAAATTTCTTTAGAAGTGGAAAAAAAAAATTCTTCTCCTTCCAAGTAAAGCATGGTTGGTGGCAAGGGAATGTCAGCTCAAAGCAGCCACAAAGAATTTCAGAAATTAAAGGAGGAAGGCAGTTTTCAGTTGTATTTTAAAATTCAGTGATACTTTAGGCAGCAGGAGAACATCTACTGCTGTTTAGCAATAAAAGAAGCAACAGCTTTGTTTCTGACCAATAGTCCGAGTTCAAAAAAAGTCAAAATAAAGAGGAAGCTCTGTTTGGATTTATAGACATAATAGATTTCAATAGAAGCTTATCAAATAGGTAAGAATGACCTTATCACTTGGCCTTATTATCAAATGAGAGTTATTTTAGCTGGCAAGGTACCAGGTTGCAAACAAGGTACAATTTCAAAGTTTAAAGGAGGAGGAAAGAGAAACAGTCAAGAAGTCATAAATTATATAATGTGAATAAAACAGATGCAGAATTTCCATTAATTAGAGACGGGTTAAATCACTTCATGATGTTTTACTTCCTACTTCCTCTCAGTAACTGATTTCTCACCTACTTAACTGTGCTTAGGATCCTGCTATTAATGGTCTAACATATCATAACAATTTTTAAATACCTACTTACTTTTTTTTATTAAGGAAAAGCTGACCTATTTTTAATTCTGGAGGGTAAATTAAACTCGAGCTTTGTCTATTACAACCAAATAATCAAACCAGTCTTGATGAAATGACCTCTTCTGAACTGTGTGGTTAGGAGGAATTGCTAAAATGTGGCATGCATTATGTCTTTACTTCATTTAACTGCACTTTCCTGTGGTTATGTTGTTGTTTTCATTTTGTGTTTGGACTGCAGCAGTACTGGGGGTCAGAGCAGAGACACAGCCCTGCTGGGATAAATGAACCCATGCATGGATCCTGCTCCAAGAGTGCCAGAGAGGCCAGGGGTTAGGAAGAAGCAGTGCTAGTCCCATCCCAGAGCCAGGGATGATGAAGTGAGGCTGGATTCAGACCTGGGCATTGCTCAAAGCAGAATCCTCCAGTGATTATCCACAAAATATATCAGCATGATTTGCACTGGAACGTCCTTCTGGTATTTCTGCCAATGGAAAACCATTCCCAGCCTTCCCAAGCACAGCCCCTTGTTCTACTGAAGCAATGTCACACTTAGCCTCTCAACACTCCTCATTTTCCCTTCTTCTTTGCTCCTCAGAGCTGGAGTAAATGTGTCCAAGAGCCCAGCTCATCCCTGCATGTGCTTAGGCACACAGTCAAGGGATTGGGGCACATGAATACTTTGCTTACATTGTGTTTACTCAGTGCTGAGAGCTTGTTAGGCACCCCCAGAGGTCATTTACCTGGTGGTAAAATGTTCCACTCTCTCATTTCACAGAGTAAATCTGGACCAATATTCAAATATGTGAAGGGAAATTTGCACAGTTATGTCCCTGGGTATTGCTCCACAATCTTGTGTTCCATATTCCTAACTTTATTCATTTCCGACTTGATAATATAATAATGGAATATTTAATTTTATAAAATTATAGAATCTTAAGGGTTGGAAGAGGCTTCCAAAATCATGGAGTCCAAGCTGTGCCCAATGCCCAGCTTGTCTTCAGCCCAGAGCACTGAGGGTCATGTCCAGGCTTTCCTGGGACCCCTCCAGGGATGGGCACTCCAACCTTCCCTGGGCAGCCCCTGCCAAGGCCTGACCCCTCTTTCCATGGAGAAACTCCTCCTGATGTCTAACCTGAGCCTCTCATGACACAACAATATAATAAGAGATTAATAGTAATAATTTAATAATTAAAGTGGCTCTGACCTTGATGCAGCTTTTACTTGTTGGGCAAAAAGGGATCCTTTAAAACCAAGCCAAAGAAATCCTGCATTGCTCCAACAGTGGAGCAGCTGAAGAGGAATGCAGCCCTAGGTCAAGTTGAGCTCCAGCAGACAATCCCAGGACAAAGGAGATCCCATTGCCCCCACATTCATCCTCATCTCCCAGGGCTACACTGCATAGGTTTCTGAATGTGCAGGAAATGACCTGAGGCTTGGGGGAATGAAGGGAAAACAGGAAAGAGCTGTGATGATGGATTACAAACAGAGTTGTTTTGCAGAGGTGGTCAGTGAAATTGGCTGATCTTACTTGGTAAAAGCCTGCAGGTTAATAAGATGAAACCTTAAATTTTAGGATATACTTAAACCTGGCTCATTGTAAATATAAAGATTCATGTGGCAAAATAATCACTTAAAAGAGTAAAGGGACTTTTTACAAGAGACTTTTTGCAAGGCCCTGGGGTGCCAGGACAAGGAGGAATGGCTTCAGTGAAAGAGGGGAAATTTAGATGGGATCTTGGGCAGGAATTGTTCCCTGGCAGGGTGGGCAGGCCCTGGCACAGGGTGCCCAGAGCAGCTGTGGCTGCCCCTGGATCCCTGGCAGTGCCCAAGGCCAGGTTGGACATTGGGGCTTGGAGCAGCCTGGGACAGTGGGAGGTGTCCCTGCCATGGCAGAGGTGGCACTGGATGAGCTTCAAAGACCCTTCCCAGCCCAAACAATTCTATGATTGGATGAGAGAATTTAGAATAAGTTTTGTGTTAAAAGGCACATTTCTACCTGACTTCTTTTAATAACTGCAGTCTCCGGCCTAATTCAGCCTTTCAGATAGCTGCAATGTGAGCATTTTTATTTTTCATAGTTGTACAGTGGGTTATTTTATTCTTGCTCTAGTTAAAACATGATTCTTGTTGTTGACTATTTAAATAGTGATCACTTAATTGGAAACAGATGGTAGTGTAAGAGGAAAAACATTTTAATTAACACATTTGAGCTGGAAAATTTCAGATACCTGAGGAGCTGAAGCAGATTTAAAACAAAGGGTAGGACTTGTTGTCCATTATTTAAATTACAGATAATTTCATTGTAGGATAACTAAAGAAAAGTTAATGAGACCATTGGAAGGTCTGTATTATTTAGTTTGTATACAAACAGTCTAACACTGAACAGAAGAAACAAGTGAAATATATTAATTTAAATGCAAATTTTTCTCTCTCTTAACAAAGAGTCCATATAAAATTATTGTTTTGAGTTATTTTTGCTTTCTATGAACTTTTATAAAGATTCTTTCAATATGATTTTTTTCTTTCGGTTTATTGTCAGCTGTACATTAACTTCAAAAAGTCTTACATTAGGACAATGCACTTTGGAAGTGATAACTGGCTGTTGGTGAAAATCCTAAAACCCTAGGGTATTTTTATGAAAACTTTGACTGAAATGCAAATAAAGTAATATATGAAACACTTGTTCATTACCACCAAGCTGATGTAGGTGAGCCTCTGTTTAATTTTGGTTTAAATAATACCATGTGATTGGCAACCTTTGATTAAAAACAACAACACTTGAATGTCTCTCACCTTCAGGTGAGCCCTCAAAAGCAAGGTAATATCTGCTGGAAAATTTGGAGAAATACTTTCCTTGTGACCTCAGAGTAGATTTGAAGCACCATTTCCAGTTATGGTTTTCTCAGTCACCATCAAATTTATTATGGTGGGCTCAGCTGATTTATAATTTAAATCTGGGGGAGTTTGGGGAGGGACAACCCCAGCAAAGGCTGGGGGAACCAACTGGAGCAGCTCTGCAGGGAAGGACCTGGGGGTGCTGGGGACACGGAGCTGTCCCTGAGCCTGCAGTGTCCTGGGGCCAAGGAGGCCAAGGGTGCCCTGGGGCACGGGGAAGAGCCTTGGCAGCAGGTCAGGGGTGATCCTGCCCCTGTGCCCAGCCCTGGAGGCACCTCTGGAGTGCTGTGTCCAGCTCTGGCTCCTCAGCACAGCAGGGACAGGAGCTCCTGGAGCTGAGGAAGGGCCTGGAGCATCTGCGTGCCTGGGAGAGGCTGAGGGAGCTGGGGCTGCTCAGCCTGGAGAGGAGCCCCAGGGAGAGGGGCCCTCAGCCCTGTGTGTCCCTGTCTGTCCCTGTGTGTCCCTGGGTGTCCCTGTGTGTCCCTGTCTGTCCCTGTCTGTCCCTGTCTGTCCCTGTGTGTCCCTGTCTGTCCCTGTGTGTCCCTGTCTGTCCCTGTCTGTCCCTGTGTGTCCCTGTCTGTCCCTGTGTGCAGGGAGGGCAGAGCAGGCCCAGGCTCTGCTCCAGGCCCAGCAATGGCCCCAGAGCCACAGGCAGGGACAACTCCTGCCCTGGCAGTGCCAGCCCTGAGCAGATTGTGCCCAGAGGCTGTGCAGGCTCCTCCCTGGGGATATTGCAGAGCCCTGTGCACACCCTGCTGTGCCCTGTGCTCTGGGATGGCCCTGCTGGAGCTGGGAGGTGCCACCAGAGCTGCCCTGGGGGCCTCTCCACCCTGGGACTCTGTGAGCTCCTATGGAGCAATTTAGACTCCCCGTGTGGAGAGAGAACAGGCAGGATTAAGTTACTTCAGATTAAGTTACATCTGATTTAGTCCAGGATGTCCTGTCTAAAATCATGGTGTGCGCTAGGTGAAGACATGGAAAAGCACAAATCTAATTTTTTTTTTAATATTCCCTATATACAGGTGTGAAAAGGGAGTGAACATCTCTCCACATGCTGGACTAAGTGGATTTATTACCAAAATGTCCTGGCTGTGCAGCCCCTCCTTGGGGAAAGGTCTGCACTGGGAATGCGCTCTGTGCTGTGCAAGTTCCTGCTCTGGGCCCTGTTCACTGAAGGCACTATTTTTTTTAATAATGTTTTGCACACAAAGCTGGGTTGAGGTACAAAATAAGACATATGACCTGGCACTCATTTACTCTTCCTGGGCCTCAAACTGTCTCAAAAGTCCTGTAATGTTGGTACAGCATAGTTCTCTCAAAAGATAGAAATCAAAACATCTGCACCACACTCCCTTTAGTGTTTATTTTTCTGGCTGATGTCATATGAGGAGAGTGGCAGCTCTTGTGACCTCAAAAAAAAAAATCAAACCCAGAGAAGTAGTGGGAAATCTCAGTGTGGTTTCAGGCTAAAATTTTCATCATTGATTATGACATGTGAAATGAGAACCTGCAGCTGTGATGTCCTTCCAGCATCCCAGTAACTCACCACTGTCCCTGCTCGCCAGTGGGGATATCCAAGCGTGCTGTAAGTAATGCACAACATCAGCCTGGAAGATCCATATTCTGATTTTTCATAGATTTTTAATGTCATAATTTTCCTGGTTTTAATTTTTATTTTTTTTTTAAACAGTAAGATTACAAAATTAAGATTTTTGGTTGCATCTCTCTGTAGCAGGGATCAGCATTTTGGATCAGCTCAACACCTCATACTGGTGTTTTTTTAGAGAACTTTGACATCTGGAATGAAATATGTATTTTACAGGATAATACCAAGTATGTAATTGCAGAATAATTAATGTTTCTTCAGCTATATTTTCTGACAACTCTGAGTTGATATCCAAATGATGTGTGAAGTCAATTAAGCTGGCATAAAGTATATTCAAGTCACTGTAATGATTCCTGAGATACCTTTTATTTGTTTGTTTGGTTTTATACACACTTTTAAATAATTGCCAAGTCCCAAAAGACTATGGGCATGAATTGCCTGTGAAATGGATGAAAATAATTATTTTTGTTAATTTTTTTTTTTTTTTTTAATTTGAAGATCTATTCAAATATCTACTCAAGCTATTTTAATAGCTTGTGGAATTCATAGCATAGGTTTTAAGTGCAACATATCTTGTAACCTTTCTGTGGATAGCAAACTGTACTAAATTGCTTTTAAAATATTTGTAACAATTCCAGTGTTATAAGGAATAAAAACGTAGTGATTTTATATTTGTGGGCAAAATAAGTGTTTCATATAAAATAATAGGCAAAGGATGAAAAAAAAAAGTGATTCTTTTTGTTAAGAGGGCATTTCAGAAGGATCTACTAAGGCTGTAAATGAAATGTATTCATCCAAAGAATTTTCATATCCTTTTTGAGAAGAATTAGGAAAAAGAAAAAAGTACCATTCATTTTCTATTGAGGTGAGAAAAAGCCATTTTCTGACAAATTCCAAACAATTCTAGATCTGAGAAAAAGAAGATACCTTTTGATCCTTGGAATCAAAGAGAGACATCTCAGCAAAGCAGAGGGTAAGGCTGTAATGGCAGAGCAGTTATTTCATCTGTTTATTTCCTGTCTCATCTACACTGAGCTATAAATTCCCACAGTTCTATGGACTCAGAGTGAGATGGGAAGCAGTATTTTACCTCTCTTCAGGATGAGGGAGAGAAAACTGGAGGAACGTGTCCTGTCTGGGGCATGGCACTTCAAGGAGGACAAGTAGTTGTGGCCCATTTGAAGAAAGCTCCCAAAACAGCTTCAAAAGATATCAGAACAGCTTTTGAATAAAAATATCAATGAATTAAGGTTGTTTAGCCTAAGGGGAAGAGCATTACACACAGGAGAGTTTCAGTTTTATTATTCAATAGCTTCTATTGTAAAAGAGCAGGTGTGTGTTCATTACTCCCTCACATCCACCCTGGAGAGGACAGGAATAATGCATTAACGAGCACGGCTTAGGTCAGACAAGATGAGAAAACTGCTCTAATGGCTGAGCAGGCTGTCACTGGGAGACAATCCCCAGGGACTTAGGGAGTCTCCAAACCTAGGAACAGTTTAGCACAAAGCTGAAAACTGTCTCCTGGGAAAGATATAACTGTGGGCTGTTTGGGGGGATAGTAGAGGATTAGTGCATGTCTTGTATACCTATCCATTCTCTGTTAGGATTTTTTCCCCTTATTCTAGAGATTCTGATTTTGTTCCCAGCACTTCATGTCTCTTTTGAGTGCAGAATTCAAAATATATTTGAGGGAAAGGAGGGATGAAATGGAAACCCAGTTTTATTCCTTGAAAATTATATCCAGCAATGTTATGGACATAGCTTGCAAGTGGCCTGTCTGACTTGAATGTGGGGCAGCTGAATTTCATAATGGATGGAATTTTATTATTACAATTATTAATAATATTATTATTATTATCATCACTGTCATCATCACTATTTTTTTTACAGAAAAGAAATTAACCCGTTCTGAAGACATGTTTCTATTTAAATGAATTTCATACTCCGTAGCAGCAAATTTACAATTAACAAATAACCCAATGGTGCTTTTTAAAATAATACAAACCTCAAAGCTATTTATGGGTGAGCCAAGTGTTTCTCATAAACCTGTTATCATTTTTGTATGACACAAATAATTTCTCAAGAGATATGAAAAAGGTTTGCACAAAATGAGGCAATGGAGGGACTGAAATACCACTGGAGCTGAGGTAATGGGACAGTTCCTTCTTTGGGCAAGAAAACATCTACTTGTTCATGATGTAATGAAAAATAAATATGTTGACATGTCTGTCAGTCAAACCCTAGACAAAATCCAGCTGAGAATTTTGGACAAACCTTCTGGTGGCAAAGTAGGAATGTTTACCTATGACATAATTTGATTTTTGCAAGCATCTACAAGGTAACCATATCACGCCTCGTTGCAGGTGGAACAAAATCAGCTTTTATTATTGTGTATTTGTTTTCTAAGACTGTAGAAGTCCTTCTGCATCATTCCTTCTGGACTGAAGAGCCAGCTCCTTAGTTTTTCCCTAGGGTGTGTGGAAAACTGTGCAGTCCCTCTGGTGTCACCCTGAATTTCAGTGCAGTCTGCAGCTTTCTCTTTGTAGTGTTTGCAACACCTGAAAGTGAAGGTTTCCATTTAGTGACAGCATAACAATTTGGCAAACTGTTTCTAAAATGTTGAAAGCAGTCTTGGCTGCTCTATGGCAGATGAATGAGGAGACAAATGGCCACAGTTCTTTATGCTGTGATTTTTTATACAGCAGGAATTGGCCTTTGAGGAATGAGTTGGTCACAAACTCACTTCTCATTCAAGGGGCAGTTGTTGAATGATTTGACTTGTTTTACTATTGACATCTGTGGGGATACCTGTTCCCAGGAGGCCATGAACAAAATTTGAAAAGACAAATATCAGCCATAGTGAGAATTCCTCAGTGTTGCTCTGTGTTGAACTGCAATACCTTCCAGCACCTTCTGCTCATAGGGCAACTGATGTCCCTGGTGCTTGGCCTGGAGAGTTGTAATTCCAGGATTGTTTTCCTACATATTTTTTTACTGAGGACATGGACTTTTTCAGAACTAACATTAATGTGGGTGCCCAAAAAGGCAGGTACCATGGAAAATATAGTTCAAACAATCAATCTGCTTGAAGGTTTGGGAAAGAGAGGAGGGAGGGAAGAGCACAACTGATTGTCTGTGCAGCCAGTAAAGGGATCCCTTCCCTGTAATAAAGGAGTGCAGGTCTTGCCTACTGCTCCCAACCTGTAGCAAAATAAAACTCATGGAGTGTTTCCTGGAGTTTCTCCTGGATTTATAGGACACTGGGCAATAAAAGATGCAAATTGTAGTTATTTATTGCTTCTAATGAGTGATCAGACCAGGATAGACTTTGATTTTGCTTTCTTTTGTGGAGCACTCAGATGTTCAGTTTTGCTTCTCCTGTGGGCAGAGAAATCACAGAAAATGGCTGTTTAATTTTCTAACAATCTGAGATTACAATCCTGTAAGCTTTCTTTATGAAACAAGTATATTTTTTGTCATAGTTTTATTGGACAACTTGTCTTATAGGCAAAATGGGAAATATATTCTGCAAAGAATTAATTATTACTCTGGGGTTCCTATAGTAATTGTGGAGATAAAATTTAGAGTTTATCACTTTAAGTAAATCAGTGAAGTTGGCATTTTTTTAATTCAGAGATTTGGGAGGGTCCTTGCCATACCAGATATTCATCTAATACTCTGGCTTTATAGAGATATCCACATTTGTATGAACAATTAGAACCTGCTCTCTTTGTAATGCAGTGAAGGAAACAGTTGAAACTTAACATTACTGAAATAGCACTGGATTTTAATTAATAACCACATGGAACAACTGTTCAGATAAGAATACCACCTTTTCTAGTGAAATAAATAAAATAAAGTGCATTGTGTGAATGATCACAAAGACTTTCTGCTGGACTGTGCAAGATAAATATTCATTAAGTGAGCCCCGTATTTGCAAGCAGAAGATAGGCTTTATCAATATGGGAGGGTTTTGTGATAAAGAAGGGTTGTATTGATGGCTTGAAGTGATACCTGAGAGCCCAGGAATGACTGGGAGACAGAGCAGTTCCTGGGTGGATTCACTTGGATCTGCCTTCATTTGTCGTGAGCTGAACAATTGTACTTTGCTGCTGTTGGTCCTGCATCAGACAGAAGAAGAGTCCTCCTCTGCCTCCCCTCATTAGTTCCTCATCATGGCTGAGGAACTTCCACTCACAGAATTTTCCATGCTCCCTCTTATCCCTGCACAACCCCCTGTCAGCAGCATAACTGAGAATGTTTGGGGATAACCACGGGATTATTGGAAAAACTCATGCAGAATTTGCCAAGGAAGCAACAAGAAATAAAATTATTTATGTGTTACACTTGCAGGACTAGAGGAAGAGTCTGGATGTGGATCTGAATTCTGGTTTAGGAACCTTTTCCCCCTAGATCTCAAGGTAGGGAGTAATGATTTTTAAATAATAGGTGTAATATGAGAAAGAAGCAAAGAATTTCCCTTCCAAGCTGTCACACATATGGTCAGGCAGCGACAGATGAGGGAGGGAAAAAATGGGACATTTTAATTTCTCATTTTTGATTCTATATCAAAATACAGAACATGATCTGAATATTATCTGCTGAGCCATACTAAAGGATGAGGCACGGACAGGTAACACAGACTTAATTCTCAGACAGATGAAGAATCTGAGATATTCTTTTATCATTTGAATTTATCTCAATACCTGCAAGGGCAATTAACTTTTGTACAGATTATTCATTCAGAAAGCATACAGAGTATTACACTATTCTTCATTTTTGTAAGGATACCACATGTAATTTAGCGAGTAATTTAGACTTCAAGTGATCAAAACAAGAGATTGGTCAGGATACAATTTTTCCACCAATTTAATAGATATCTTTGACCTTAAATTCAAATGAGAAGGAAGGGAAGGAAGGCAGATGCCTGTATCATGTACAAACTTGCCACTTTGCTAATCACCTAATTTCTACATCTCCTAATATCAACTGTATATGGAATTTCTCATTGTAGTGCATTACTCCAGTGAATGACTCCACCTTGTTCAAAATACTGTCCCTGATATGCCGTGGATAGGCCAAATTTCACTAGAATATTCTGCTTTTCTCAAGTTGAGAATGTAAGTGTTTCTAGTTTCTTTGGGGAGGAGCGAGTCAGGATGGGTGTAAAACATCCTTTGTAGTGCTCTGGTGCCTCTAATCCCATCATGGCATGTCACAGTTGTGTTTTTCTTACTTTTGATAAAACATTTTTTTTTCTGTTTCAGATGTTAATATTGTCAAATTGGAATTAAACAAGGCACATCTTTAAGTGAATTTGCCTGTTATTGGAGAGATTTTCTGGGGAAAGGCTGTTACAGAACTCAAAGCTGGCATTTAATGAAGTGCAATTTAAAAATTAGTTTTAAGTGCCCTTCACATAGATGTGCTCATGGTGAGAAATATTTACATGGTTTCACACTGGTGGAAAAAGCAAAATGGACAGGCTTGTGTGATGGAGGGTACAGCAGCAGGATCTCCACTGTGTCTTCAGCCACACTGAGACCATAGAAATTTAAAGAAGTAGCACACAAATAAATAAAAGACTTATAAACCACATGTATTAGATTTTGATCCTTACATTTAACTCTGCCTGTGATCCTAAATCTAAGTTTGTTTTACACTTGATTTGCAAATAGAGAAGCTTTCAAAATTTGGCAGGATTTGGCCAGAATGCCCAACTTCCCACAAGGTTTCCAACATTCAATTTGGATGATGTATTACAAGATCAGCTGCTTTCTAACTTCATTTCTCCATTATTTGCAGCAGAAATGTTATTAGATATGGATTTCAGTAATGTGATTACCAGTGAGTGGTAATTTTGAAGGATCTGTGTGGGAACTGCTGGAGGAATTATTGTGCTGCTGAAATCAAACCGTGATTCAGATTTAACCTAATCTTACCCTAAGCTATTCTGAATATTATCAACACCTTTCCATCCCTTCTGAAAATAAATAGGGAGGTAAAATACTCTAAGTAGTGGTTTGTCTCCTTGTTTTGTGTCCTGACAAAATAAAACAATAGAATTAAATTTCCTACAATTAGAAACAAAGGAATCAAAACCTCCTATCCGTTTTGAAAAAGTATTAGGAAAAAAAAGCTATTGATAAAATTTCAGGAACCATTCTTGGTATAATGGCCAGGTCTTAGTTAATATTTAGAATTTTGTGTACCTGAGAACTTCCTATGGGGAATGTATATCAGCTCTGTGTTCCTCCAGCCCATCCTCCAAGGGGATTGTTTTCCAAACTGCTACTGGTCTGAAATGACTGAAACGATGGCTTTAACAACTACTCTGTGGTAAATATTGGAGTTTGCTTGTGTTTGATGTGCTGGTATTTTCTTCCATTTAACTGTGTCCTGTAATAGCTGCTAAACAATTTTTTTTTTAGGGTTCAGTTGGGAAATTCAGCCCCAAGCTCAGGGTGAGTTAATCTGCAAGAGCAGCGAAGCCCCAGCAAGGTGAGCCCTGATGCACTTTAGATCTTCCTCTGTGGCAGTGCAGGAGTGCCCAGAGCACTGATCACCCTCCATTCCCTGTGCTTTGGGGTTTTCCTGCTTTATGGCCTGCAGTGCTGCCCTCTCCCTGTCCCTGCCATCAGGGATTGCAGCACTCTGTCTTTGGCCAAATTTGTGTCACGGCCAGGACTCCCAATATCTCTGGTTTCCTCACCTGTTTGTGGTTCTGGGATTATTCCTGAGCGCCTCCACCTCCTGCTCCCCAAACCTCAGGGCACAGCACACCCTGCAGTGGTGCATTCCTGTGCAGCATCCTTTGGTTCATCACTAGACTGGGATAAGGGGTAGGAACAAGTTGGTGCAGTTACATTTGGATATTGAGACTCCATTTCAGTCCTCAAGCAGAATAAATTCTGTGTTTGCCTCTATTTATCTCTGTCGCTTGATCTTCACTAGAACAAGTAAGTAATGATTCCCCAAGGACTGGAGTCCGTGGTGCTCCTCTTCCAGTGAATTTTAAAACTTGGCCTTGCAGAAAATTGTCACATTCCTTCAAATCTTTCTCATGTTGCTACAGCTCACTGAATTACTAGAACTGATAAAAAGAAATGAGCCTTTTGGGGGCAGAAGTCTGTAATAGCTGGGGGTTTGTTTTTTTTTCCTTAGTTGAGGTCAGATTTTGGCAATATTTCCAAGTGTCATCAGACATCCAGCTGACAGTAGAAAACTCCTGTAACAACTGCATCAACATAGCCAAACCAGTCTTGTTTCCACATTTGGCGGCTTTGCTTCAAATATAAAACAAACTGAAAGAATTGAAGTTTCTGCAGTAATTTCTTTCCCAACAGAAACTTGAAAACTTACTTTATTTGTTGCATCTTTTTGCAAGGAAAAAAAAACCCTAACATTTATTTATCTTGTTCAGCTGACAGCCTTTGGAAGAGAATGGCATTGTTTTAATGTTTCAGGTTTCCTGTTAATGTACATATATTTCCCAGAATCACACCTGGAAGGCTTGAGCCCTGTCTGGTGATAAATGTTAGGTGATAATGAGAGCAGGTGACTGAGTTTATAAGCATTACTGTACAATGTCTCTACTGTAGGTTTGTTTTAAACAAATGAGTAAGATAATGAATTAAATTATAAAAACATATTGATCACTTGCATATTTTGAGGTGTTTGGGTCTTTGTTGGGGGTTTCTAAAATTCTGTAGCATGAAAAGTAATTTTGAAAAGATGGAGAGTGAGGAGTTTTGTGATGTTGGGAATATATTTGCTATATCAAATAGTCCTATTAACATTTGAAATGGTTTTTTTTTTTTCAAGTTTCCTTCTAACCTGAGCAGTAAAGAAAAGCCCTGAATTATGGTGTCCCATAAGGATTTGACATGTTATCCTACAGGATTTAGGTTGTTTGGGGGTTTTTGTTTGTTAGCTTAATTATAGCACTTCTTTCTACAGTACTGGATTCTGATTTGCTTGAATAACTTGACAAACTGTTTTTTTTCTACTTAAATAGTACAAAAGCCACACTGATGGCAAAATGATTTGGGCTCTTTATAAGATGGGAATGGATGTGCTCCTTTTGCTGTGATTCATGAGCTGGGAACCCTTGGGTCAGCTCTTGGCTCTGGGACAATTTGGGTGGAGCAGAACATCATTAAGTTGGATGGGAGGTCTTGTAGATCAGGGGATGCTCCTGAACAATCTGCAAACATCTGTCAGTCCTCAGGAAAAATATTCCAAAGCTGGTTTAGCCCTTGGACTAGAGGATTAGTAAGGCTGCCTTAAAATTGGAACCTTACCCTTCTTGTGCCTCAGCTGCAGTCCATGCACTACAGAAAGATAGCAGTGCTACCCTCTGGGTGAGATCTTTCGAAACTGTAACAGTTGTAAATGTTGCATTAACAGGAGCCAGTGGAACACCTGAGCTAGAAGCCCTGAAATTACAAAAAATAAAAAATATAAAAGAATATGATCTGACATGTACCTGTACAATGAAGTGAGTGTTGTTCCCGGCATCCATGCAAACCTGCATGGGAAGGGTATGGACTAAAGCACTAAAAGAAAGGGAACAGGGTTGGAAATCTGCCATAAAATAAAAAAGTTTATTATCAAACAGCTTATTTTTAAATAGTAACAGCTCCTGTGTTATCTTGGGCATCCATTTACTACTATTGGCAGTCAAATCCTGAGGGTGAGCTTATAATTTAATGCTTTACATTAAAGAACTATTCTCATCTAGCACATTTGCCTTGTAGCCTCTGCAAATAAATAACAAGTGTGCCATGAATCACAGGCTGGTGAGTGCCACGGCCAAATGGCTAAAACTGCCCGGGCCGGTTTTTGTAGCAGAGGAATAGGAAACATTTATTACAGCCATTATAGACAGCCAAGTGATTTAAGAGCCAAAGAGGTGTCATTTATAAAATGTTACAATTCTTTTAACTCTGAGAAATAAAATAAGCAAGGATCCAAATGGGCTCTGCAGCTGCACTGCAGGCCCCACAAACCTGGGCATTGCTATAAAGTCCATCAAGTGGAGCTGAATTTTACAGCTGTACATTTCAGTGCTCTATCTTGTTGCCTGACTTCAATATCCTCGAACTTTATGCTGTTTGAAGCACCAATGGAGATAAAATTTCTGTCCTTGCACCTTGCTTCCTTTGAAAGTTAGAAAAAAACTTGGTAAGTCACAGAAAACTCTTCACTGTATCATTGCAAAACTGTTTCAGAAATAATAATATTGATAACTGGCCACAGTTGCTTCCTTGGGCATTTGTAGTTATATCAGGCATTGCTCATGCTGATGCCATGAATATGGTCTGGAGGGGAAGCAAAGATTTATTACTAATAATGCTCATTCTTCTCACAGAATCACTGGGATCTGCTCTTTGAACTGGGTTCTGCAGAAAGAAAACTACAGATATTGAACTTCAAAGCAAGAGATAACTGAGAGAAATAAGCGTTCCAAATGGTGGAGTGTATTCTGGTAAGCACTTAGGAGACCAGCCTTGGTGGGAGACTGGAACAGAGACTGCACTGAAGTGAAATAATTGCTCAAGGGGGTGATATATTTTCTGCAAGCACTCATACGTCACCAGAGTTCCCTGGAAATGGTTTGAATTGCTTGTCTTCCAGGCATTTGGCAGAAATCACCAGGGGATGTGGAGGTGTTACATCTGTTCATGGCTAAGGATGGCCTCCAGAAGAACATTTTTACTTGCCTTCTTAAAATCATTCAAAGTTACATCTGCTTGCAAGGTATGAAGTTCCTTACTAGGAACTTCTTCATGGTTTTTAATGTTGTTGAGTTTTCACTTTGAATTTCACTGTAGGTTTAGAAAATTACATCCCATTTTTTGTGTGCTCTGTAAGGGGGCCTGTTCAGTCTCTGAACACAGGAAACTTGCTGAATTTCCCCAGGGTTGTGGATCTTATTATTTTCTATTCGTTGAATTAATCCTCCTGGGAACCATTCAATTTTTTTAGCCCTTAAAACTTTCAGAGCTCCATATTATTATGAAAGGTTTAACTGAGTTAAAGTTGTTAGGACAGGTTTTAATTTTGCAGTCCCCATCTTTACAACCTCATGAGGCTGCCTGGTTTGCCGACCAGTGCATAAAATTTGAGGCTCTGAATCACTCACCTCCAGGAAGCACTTCTCAAAACTGGGGAGAAAATTGCATAGCAGCAGAAGAGGAATTGATGTGTTAGTGAAAGCCTCTCCCTCCTTATCTGTTGGGTTATCTCTTCCCAGCCTCCTTTCAAAGGATCCCAGGACCTTCTGCTCCAACTGTAACTCTCAGCAGTGGCTGAATTCCACTTCTCAGCAGTAATTGTCTCACTCTTTGCCCTGCAGCTCAAGCAGGATCCTTTTCAGCTTGGGATGGGCTCCTGGCTAAGAGGAAATGTTTTTTTTCACTGCCAGGTGGAGTCTCTCATCCACAGTTTGAAGCACTTCTGCTTCATGAATCTTTCTTGTGAAGGAGTAATTGGGTTTAACCCTCCTTGCCCCTCTTCCCAATGCCAGGGTTGTGCCTGTGTGTTAACACAGGACCTACATCACAAATTCCTTCATTGGTGGTTTCTGTGGCTCCAGATAGATCTTTCACAAAGCTGTCTTTACTCAGGCAGAATCTGGGATATTTGGTGGGCTTTGTCTGCAGTAGTTTTGTGCCAAGGTGCAAATCAGATTAAGACAATTGACAGCAGTGGGAGATTTGATAGGATGAAGAATGAAAGCTCCCACCCTGAGAGGAATACTGGTGTCTGTTTGTTTGTGTGTTCAGGACTCTGCCTCAAAATGTTCCTATTCCAACACTGAATTTCAGTGCAGGGTATGGAATGTGTCTCTGGCACAGTAGGAGTATATTTCTAAAATTGACTTGGAACGTAGATTAATAATATACTCAGTATAGATTTCTCTGTACATTTATTATGCATCTCTTCATTTTCTACAGGAGCAGAAAACTCTGCTGTAATTCCAGCTCTAGGAAGCTGACAGGGCTCAGAAAAGATAATCTGATTGCTGCACTTGCAAAGCACCCCTCCCTTCTAGGACCAAAGTCAAGGACAATAAAAATTGCCAAAGGAATAGCTATAAATTACATACTTCATACTCTGCACATCCAGGGGCAGTGTCATCAGTTGTGATCTCTGATAACTCCATGAGTGTGCTGGTCCTGCAAATGCTTTAACGCAGGCAGGACTCTAAGAAATATTCCCAGTGAAGACCATAATGGATCACATCAGTTACCAGATTGAAACCACTCTTGATTTCCAAATTTTTTTGACAGGATGACAACACTGGAGCTGTTCAGCCTGGGGAAGAGAAGGTTAAGTAGAGAACTGATGGCAGCTTTCCAGTATCAGAAAGGGCTACAGAGAAACTGGAGAAGGACAGTTCTTCAGGAACTGGAGTGACAGGACAAGGCAAACTGGAGTGACAGGACAATGGGTTCAAACTGCCAGAGGGGAAATTTAGATGGGATATTGGGCAGGAAAGGGTGCCCAGAGCAGCTGTGGCTGCCCCTGGATCCCTGGCAGTGCCCAAGGCCAGGACACGGGCTTGGAGCAGTCTGGGACAGTGGGAGGTGTCCCTGCCCATGACAGGGGAAGGAACCAGATGATGTTCAATGTCCTTTCCAACACAAACCATTCTCTGATTCTACGATTCTAAATGAACCTTGGCCCATTTGAATGGTCCTGCATTTTTTCAGTCATAGTTTGTTGAGGGTTGGATTTTTTTTTTTTTTATTATTATTTTTTAATTTATGGGG
>WEIU01023843.1:275694-311076 GCA_013389925.1 Aegithalos caudatus
CCACCACAGAGCTTCTGATACACCTCATCCACCAGCCCTGCCATTCCAGCTGCCACCACAGAGCTTCTGATACACCTCATCCACCAGCCCTGCCATTCCAGCTGCCACCACACAGCTTCTGATACACCTCATCCACCAGCCCTGCCATTCCAGCTGCCACCACACAGCTTCTCACACACCTCATCCACCATCCCGGCATCCCTGCTCATCCCTGCCATTCCAGCTTGATGCTCCTCAGAGTCCTGCAGGGGCACTGGGATCAGATTGCCCCAGGGTTTGTGAAGCAAAGCCTCTCTCTCCTCCACCCCTTCCTGTCTCGGCTGAGAAGGCTGTACATGGTTCCTAGTTCTGTTTTTGTTGTTAATGCCATAGTTACTGTTGTTTGCCTTGTTATGCAGACTGGTAAAGAACTGTTATTCCTATCCTCATATCTTTGCCTGAGAGCCCCTTAATTTCAAAAGTATAATTTGGAGGAAGGAGGTTTACATTCTCCATTCCAAGGGAGGCTCCTGCCCTCCTAAGCAGATACCTGTCTTTCCAAACCAAGACATAGTTTTAACTCAAATATTCATGGTTTTTAAAATGGGTGCTTGATGTGTCCAGATAATATAATGGGCAATGTTTGCACTTTCCCCATTGTCCTGAGAATATAAATTTCTGCTCTATAAAACCTCTACTGCAGTTTCTTTAATCCACTTTAACATGTGAAAAACAACAGAGAAGGCTGTTCAGTCTTCTTCATAAACCTTTCTTTATTAAATTTTTAGCAATGTGACTAAAACAGAGGTTTCTGCGGGATCCAGGCAGGAGAAGACACAGATCAGCTGGGGTGGCTGCAGTCAAATTCATGGTGTTGCACTGGAACTCTACAGTCCCCTATGAAGGTGTCACCCACTGAGTGCTGTTGTCACCAGCACCTGGAGCCCCTTAGACTTCAGCTCTCTGAAGCTGTGATAAGCTCAGTTGGATTTTAGTGGCTGGCAGAGGTGCCATTCCATACTTTCATTGTGTATCCAAGGCCAACATCTGTCTGCTCTGCAAGGCAGTCTTCAACTTTGAACTCTTTAGAAAAGAATTTTTTGGCTTTGTAAATCGATAGAAAATGTGTCACTTTTAATTCTAGAGCACACCCCTGTGCTGAAGGGGAGAAAATGCAAGTTGCAGAGTTAAATGTTTGCTCTGGGAGCTGGAATTGCTTTTTGTTCATTGCCAAAGACTTGAATTCTGTCCTTCATTTAGTTAAAATACTGTTTTCTAATATATTTGAAAGCTGTTCTTAAATTACAGATGAAAAGACTGTCACAGACTTATAGACTATCCCAAATACATCTCCTGGTCTCAAGCACATAAAATGAACTACCTTTTTTTCACAGCATGTTGTTAAGTGTAATTTATTGCCATAAGAGACTGTGGAGCCTGGAAGCATAAATGGGTTCTAAAAAGGGTTTAGCTAAATCTGTTGGTTGCTACTAAACACGATGATCTACAAAGCAAGTGCCAGCTCTGAGAGTTCCTGTTTGTCATCGAAGGTGAGAAATACCCTGTGGAATGATTGGTTTCATGCGGTGGTGAGAAGAAATGTGTCTTCCCTCACACAGAGAGATGTTCCACAAACAGGTCTGGTATCAGTTTTGCTTGGGTATGGCAAGATGTGAGTAAAAACAGCGTGTGAGTAGTACAACACCAGCAGTAAAGCCCTGTTCCTAAGGTAGTCGTACAGAAAGTAAAACCATTTCATTTTTACCAAAACACTTGACAACTTGAAGGAATATCGAGTAAGTTAGCAGATGATACTAGATTGGGAGGAGTTGTTGACTGGAAGGCAGGGAGGCCCTGCAGAAAGACCTTGACAAATGAGAGGGCTGTGAATCACCAGTGGTGTGATGTTTGACAGGGGAAGTCCCAGATTCTGCAGCTGGGATGGGGCAACAAGGATGTATGGACAGACTGGGGCTGAGAGGCTGGAGAGTGGCCATGGGAAGGGAGCCAGGGATCCTTGTGGGTGGCCAGGTGGATCTGAGTCAGCAGTGTCCTGGAGCGAAGAGGGACATCCCTATCCTGGGAGGGATTGTCCCTCTGGGCTGGGGCGGCCTCACCCCCAGTGCTGGGGCAGCTCTGGGCCCCACAAGGTAAAATAAAGACACTTAGCCATTTGAGAGTTTCCAAAAGAGACCATGAAAATGGTGAAGGGCCTGGTGGAGTGGCTGAGGGCTCTGGGCTGGTTCAGCTGCAGCAGAGGAGCTGAGGGCAGAGTTCCCCAGCTCTGCTCTGGGCCAGGGACAGCACCCAGGGAGGGGCTGGAGCTGGCCCAGGGCAGGCTCAGGCTGCAGAGCAGGGACAGGTTCTGCTCTCCCAGAGGTGCTGGCACTGCCCAGGCTGCCCAGGGAATGGGCACAGCCCCCCAGGGCTGCCAGAGCTCCAGAGCTCCAGCAGGGATGCACAGGGGGGATTGCTGGGGGGTCTGGGCAGGGACAGGAGCTGGATCCATTATCCTGGTGGGTCCTTTCCACTCAGGATATGAGATGAGAATATCCATCTCTGTGATTTCCTCATTCCATGACAGAAACAGTTGCACTTTTTTAATGAGGAATGGCAATAGCATATTAGGACAATCTCAGGAGGGACATAGTTCCTGTTATTCCCAAGGCAGGCAGAAATGGGTATTTGCAGAAAAAGAAGATAATTCTGGTCTTTATAAAAGGATAAAATGATCTCTTAACAATTTTTAATCAAATGGCAAATAGCAGCATCTTATTAACTAATAAATTCACCAAGAATTTAGGGAATTTAATCCATTAATCTTAAATCTCTGCATAGACAGGAAGTCATTCAGATAATGAGTCACCTGAGGCAATAAGATTCAGTAGAAATCAAGCAGCTAATTTTTGTCTGCTCCTGTGAATATTTCTTGCAAGAATCCTATCTCTTTCTCTTGAGAGAAGTATTATTAGCACCTTCTGCAGTCCTTTCATGCCAGAATGCTAGAGGAACCACATGCAGGGCCGGGTCTCTGTGCTCTTTCATGCATTCATGTCTTTTTTTGATGCTGAATAATTCATGAAGAGCATTTGCTAATAGAAATATGTCAAACAAACATTTCATCTAAATTTGGCTATTTGTTTTAACATTTGAATTCCTCAGCAATTTGGAGTGTGGCTTTTTGTGCATTTATCTACTTCCAGTAATGGTTTTCCCACTGCAAGAAACACCCATTTCTTCTTATTTGTTTCAACCTAATCTTCAAATAATTGCACCAAATAAGCTTCTTCTTATTTTTTTTCCCTTAGCATATTTGGCTTTTTGAATTTTCAGTTTCTACACAAGAGCTTAGAATCAAATGACTAAAATATGATGTATCAGAGTGTGCATGTGGTGGGTGATGTGATGGAATTCAGGAATACCAGCAGGGAAAAATCAATGTTTATCATGATCTTTTCTCAGTGTGAAATGGACTGAGAAAGGATGTTATGTAGCATGAAATCATGTAGAATGACCTTGAAAGAATTTAGAAGGTAATCATGAGCATTCTGTCTGTGCCTGCAGATTTATTGTAGCACAAAGATGCTGTGAGTTCACCTATTATGCTCCTAAGTAAACAGAGGATTTACAATGGACATCAGTATGATTAAAAGCCCAGTCCCCAGAGAGGAGTGAACACCTCGTAATTTTCAAACTGAAAAAAGGCGACTGGGATATCAGAGATGTTCCTCATGCTTGGAATTAATTTCATATTAAGAGAGTTTAGAATGGGGCCTCTTTCTCCACATTGGAGGGAGTGATTAAATCTTTGTTTATTGTGCATTTTTATTTTTCACTTTCTGACTCTGACTTCATGTACGTGATTATTCTGGAATTTTTGCATGCAAAAGTGACTTGGGAAGGAGTCCTGCCATTTTAGTCTGTGATCACGAGGAATTTGTTCTCTGTCCAATCACCACAAGACAAATATTTAACACCTAGTTATCCTCAGTCTGGTCACAATTCTTACATCTCCTTAACTTCTCTCCTGTGCCTCTACCCACGAAAGATAATATTTCTTAAGGATTCAATGGGAAGGTAATGAGCTACTAAATAAACATAGTGTGAGCAGGAGGTTTACATGTGGATAGAAATAATTCTGAAAAACATAAGCTGGCTGTGTTCACAGTGACGTTGCAGAACAGAATGTCCAAATCCATTCCATTCTGGAATATTTTCAGATGCCTTGGAAAACTGCAATTGACCCACATGACCTGATGTTTTGAAAATGTCTGAGCATGCTGCACCCAAGGTTCTTCTTATTTGAAAGACCTGGAAAACCTATTCTTGCTCTTTTTATTAGTTTAAAAATAATTTAGAAACTCTTCTGCTTCTGTAGGTACATTTCTCTGTCGCTTAATTTTGGTTGTATTTTCATTAATTGGTGCGTCGGCCAGGTGATTTTCAGCCTCCATCGTTCTCCCATCTGCCTGCATGGCCTCCCCTGCTGTGGCCTGGCCAAGCTGACTTGAGGGACAGGGTCAGCAGGGTGATGCTTTATGACAGTCCAGGGACAAAGCTAGGGCACCAGCTCAGCCAAGACAACCATCACTGGGGGTTTGCCGTGGCTACCAGTGAAGGAAAAGGAGCGGGTATGACTGTGGCTGCCTGAAGAGCAATTTATTAAGGCCGTACGTAGTAGGCCCAGGGAAAGAAGCCCTGGGGTGGGCAGCCAACAGAAATGAATATTACAGGGAACACAACATTATATAACCTTGGTAACAGAACAAAGGACCTATGAACAACAATGTAACCATATACAGAAAAGCAAATGACCAATTATTAACACATAACATTATTTGTAACAGCCTAATCTACATAATAATTCCCATGGTCCCTTTCTTCTCACCATAACCTGAACATAAGTTTCCATACCTATTGCCCCATTTTCCATGGCCTCAAGTTGATGCCTCTGGGCAATCACTTGAGGCCAGGGCATTGCCCATCCCAGTTAGCTGAACTCCCACACTTCTCTACAAGTCTTGTCTTAATGTTATTTGTGATATGATTCTTGGTGTCCTCCACTTATCCAAACCCAACTGCTAAATAGACAAACGAGTGAGACAGTGTTTCCAATATTTTCACAGTGGCTATAGATGTAATTAACTCACAGTTGTCTTAAGGAAGGTTAGTAACATTATGTGGCATTTTTGTCTATACTTTTATAACAAAAATCAAAATTCAACTCTTCCTTTCCACCACTCACCATCAACCTTCAGGTACCTATTCATTTGTATGAGCTGGAACAGCTTTGAAGCAGAAGGTTATTTTTTTCATCATAGGTGTATTAAAAGCATTTCATTTATTTGAAAATTCTTCTGCTAAGTGGAAAGAATGTTTTCAAGGTACACACTTGAAATGGAAGCATTAAGAACATTAGCTTGCAATGGTAAATCTTGATTACATATAGATTCTTCCTTTTCTCTGCCAGCTGTAATGATGTTATAAATGTATATTAGGAAAAGCACATTATTTTCCTTTGAATTGTGTGAGTCAGAATAGATTTCTCTCGTTTCTCATCAAAGAATATTTTGATTAATTTTCTTAGGCAATATGGAAAAGGTTTAGCTTTGAAATTTTTTCCACACTGGGAAACTTTAGAACTAATTCTTTTTTTCTAAACCGAGTGCTTTACCTATGTTTGCCTTGCAGAAATTGTGAGAATGAAATTTCATTCCTTACACCTGTCATAGATGAACATTTTTAGGCTGTGCTCCATTGCAGTTAGAGGAAAAAAATAGTAACTTACATTTCCCCTCTAAGATGCCAATCTTTTCAGATGTTGACTTCAAAAAGGCCACCCAAGTCACTTTTTAATAATCACTTACCTTGATGTGCTGCATTTAAGTACTGCTTCAGTAGCCTGAATTGGAGGGGATCAAAATTATTGGACATTTGTGAAAAGCTGGGCCTAGACACCCACTATAGTGTCCAAGAAAAGTTGTTCACAGCATTTTACTGTGGAGGGAGTGGAAGGGGAGATGGCTTAATTGTGAGTTCAAAAATCACAAGGAGCAGCCCCTGAACAAGAATCATCTTCTCAAGCCATTGCTTCCCCTCCCATTATGAATTGTGGAACCATCACCTTTAGGAACTAAGTGTACATCTCTCTCTTTTTCCTTTGTGCTAATTTGTGATTCCCACCTGTGCCTGGCTGAATGTTTTCTTCTTGTCCTTGTGGCTGTTCTTCTGGGAAGAATGATGGCATTTCCATTACATTCCAAATCTTTCTCAGCCTCGTGATTTCAGTCCAAGTGATTTAGTTTTTCCATGTCAGAAAGTTAAAGGAGTATGCAGCTTTTATGCAGGTGAAATCTGCATTACCCATAAGCATCTCCTGTTGAAATTCCTCATAAAGTACACATTTCAATTAAAGTTTCTGCTTCCTCATCTTAAACATGGGAAAAGTCCTGTATTCAGAATACTAGTGGAATATCCAACAGGTAACTGCTACAGATCCACTCTATCCTTAAAAATTATCTGCCCTTCACTGTGAAAAAACTCCCCTAGCAGAGCAGCACAGATATATAAATATCTTCTAAACTTTCTATCAATGAATATTGTTTTCTGTCATCACAATTGCACCATGAAATATGAAAGTTCAATTTCCTCTTCATTTCCTTTTAATAAAACTTCTGCTCATTTCATTTTTGAAGAGAGATTGGATCTAAATTACTTTGATTCTTCTGGCCCAACTTGGGTGAATGTTTTGAGAGAGGATCTGAAACCCTTTTAAAACCCACCAAAGAGATCAAGGGCAGTGTTCTGGGGGGGTTATACTCACATTCTCATCTCTCTCTTTCAATACAGGTCTTTTGCATTTAGAAGTGGCAGTATTGATTCCAGGACATGGTTGCAAGAAGCATAAATATTGCACCCACTGATGGAGCTGCTGTTCAAAACTTAACAAACAGCAAGTTTTCTGTTAAAACTGTAGGAAAGGGAATTAACTACAAGGAAATATGTTCAAGATCACTTATCAGCAAAGCCATTTTATGTTGTAGACCTTATTCATCATTCCAAATTTGCACAGAGAGAATTTGGGTGGATGGGATTTCTATCATCTTCACAATTGTACCTAGCCATGATCAAGTCAATGGAATTAAAACAAAGGGAAAAAAATAAATAGGAAAATCAAATGCAGATTTCACGGGTTGGCTCTCCATGCAAGTTCTATTTCTTTCCTTTTGGTTTTCTTAGATAAATATGGGAGTTTTTTCCTAAAATTACATCAACAATTCACAGTAAACTCAGTTAATGCATTAATAGCTTGGGCTTATGGGTCATGGATGTGCCTGAAGTTAAAGGTTTCTGGTCCAAATAACAGAGAACCACAAAATGGTTTGGGTTGGAAGGGACTATAAAGCTCATCCAGTGCCACCCCAGCCATGGCAGGGACACCTCCCACTGTCCCAGGCTGCTCCAAGCCCCAAGGTCCAACCTGGCCTTGGGCACTGCCAGGGATCCAGGGGCAGCCACAGCTGCTCTGGGCACCCTGTGCCAGGGCCTGCCCACCCTCCCAGGGAATAATTCCTGCCCAAGATCCCATCCAGCCCTGCCCTCTGCCACTGGGAGCCATTCCCTGTGTGCTGGCACTCCACCCCTTGTAAACATTCTCTCTCCATCTTGTCAGCTCCTTCCCAACACAACAGAAGTCTGGCCCTTGCCTTGACATTGACTGTTTCACATTGTTAATTCACTTCAACTAAAAAGTATGTGGTGAATGCTGTGGAATTGATGGAATTTCTGCCTAAACCTCTCTGACGGAGGGTTGGTATTTCCACTATTTTTAAGATACATTGTGACTGTCACGAACAAATAGCAGCAGTTGTCTCAGGGTGCATAACTTCCTGCATGTGTGTCTGCATTAGTGTGGAAATGTTTGTACTCAAGAAAACAGATTTTTTTGTTGTCAGTTCAAGGAAGAAGCACTAGATGTTCTAGCCCTTCTGGAAGTGATATTTCATCCCTGTATTGCATGGTATGGCTGACAATGCTCTTTGGGTAAATCACAGCCCTCTAATTTTTTGTGACACATAAATCCTGGAAGGAGAAGTGTTTCTGTCTGTGCAGGAGCCCAGTATCTGCAAAGCCACCTTCTGTGTGTCCATCAAGGAGCACTGGAGACCACGGATCCTTTGGAATTGCTTCAGCACAGCCAAAGCTGATATTTTGTGGGTGAGGCTCTGTGTGCCCATGAGGCTGCACCTGTGAGTGACACCAAACACTGTTTACTGCAGTCCATCATTTCCATTACATCAGTGCCCCAAGTCACGTCTTTAGAATTTAGAATCCAAGGTGAACACAAGATTTTGCCAAAAGCTGTTTCCCATTAAATTGATAAGGAGTTTGAATTTACAGAAATCATGTAAGACAATCCACTGCCTCCATGGTGATGTGATTATAACTGTGTTAAACTATTCCAACAACTCTCTTGTGCTCATGAAGTCAAACAAGTTTCGAACAGAATTTTTCTAATTTCTAATGTGCAATTGAGAAATGTGCCTTTAATTTTCTTTATTCTTTGTTGGCAAATTATTACATAAAAACCCCCTTCATTTGACAGTCTTGGTTTGGCTGGGGGAGAAAAAAAAAAGAGAAGCAGGACCTCAGACCTCAATTTTCCTTATTATAATAAATCAATTTCATTCTCATTTGTGTTCACTCTCCATTGGAAATTTGCATTATCCAATCAGAACTGAACAGGTCCCCCAGGGGCGATCAAGTGTCACATAAAAATTCAACAGGAAGTTCATGCAATAAATTGGTAAGAGTACAACTCATATATAGAGATTTTAAACCCATCTAAATTCTATTAAAATCCTGTAAATCCTATTTTAGACAAGAAGGAAACTTGGGAACTGTAACATCCTTAAGAGGCTCCTCAAAGTGCACAAACTAATTTTTAATCATTTATCCTTTTTGTATGTGCAAATTAAGTAGTTTAACTGAAGTGAGTATGGTTTTCATTTCTACTTCTGATGAGGAGTAGTTTATAGAGACAATATTATATCATCATAATATTCTAATATTTAGCTGGTAAAAATATATTCTGTAAGTTATAGGCAACTTTCTCACCTATTGAATTAAAATTTGAGATATATTTAATGGGAGAAGGGTTTATTTGAGTCACAGTGGATCCAGACATAGCTTCAGGACACTTGGGTGTGTGTATATGTGCTCTTTGAAAAAAAAAGAAAGGCAGGAGGCATGGAAAAGCAGGAGGAAGAGGACAAATGGCAATGGAGAAAGGCAAAGCCAGAAAGGCAAAGCTGTCTGCAGTGACAGAATTAGTAAATTCCAGGTAAAGGACTGTAGCGTTGTTTGGATTTATTTTATAAGTGTTATAATAGCGTTTATTGTAAACTGTAATTTTAGCTTAGCTGGTTAGATATTTTGTAGAAGGGCCCCCCGTCCTTATCAGAAGTTGATAAGAGTTTCCAAGACAACCCAGGCCTTTGCCCAGACACTGTTTTCTATTGGTCCCTCCCTAAGATCACTCCCTACCCATCCTTTGTAATGTATCTTTCCCCCTCTGTCCATCAATCATCCTCAAGGTCTAGAGGTTCGGCCAGTGGTTGGTGGACACCCAGAGCACCCCACCCCAATTTAGCTTGATTTGTTCTTGTTTAGGTAATTCTGTTGGCATTTGCCACCTTGCTTTGTTTTATCGGTTTACAACTTGTACCCACCCCCCTGGGACTGTACTGGTAAAAGCCCCCTAGGACTCAGGTTTGGGGTCTCTTTCTTTGGAGGCTCTGAGCCTGGGACCAGGGGTTTTCCCCTGTGTTCCCCAAATAAAATCTGCTCCCAAAGCCTCGAGAGAGTCCCCTCTTTCTGACCACGGCCGTGACAGCGGAGGTAACGGTGCTGCAGAGCCAAGTACCCACACAAAGGTGCTGTTGGAGCGCAGCCAGGGCTGCTGGGTGGTCAGCCAGGCAGGGCTGACCCCAGAGACAGAGCCGTGCACAGCAACAATGGACTCTACATTTTCTGCTTTGCAGTGAGAAGAAGATGTGAAGTAAATGTGGGTTTCTTCCTGTTCGGCAGTAGACAAAAGGGAAAAGAGAGCATTATATCTCAGAGTAAAAAACCAGATTGATCGAAAAATCAACAATTAATGCGGAAGCAGGAACCAGCGAGGTACCGTCAGCCCTATCCAGCTCCAGTTCAGGGGCACAACTGCTCTGAAATTATTTGCTGTCCTAACTGCTGCCTTTGATCTTCTGCATTTCTATGATGTTCCTCATCTGGTGGAAGAATTCATGCTGGAGCAGGAGACAGAAGGCTGGAATATTTATATAATATCAACACGTAATGCTAGAAAAACTGAACTGAGGAGAGAGTCTTCAGGGACATTTGAAACACTGTGTATACTTCATATTTAATTATATTTGACTGATACACCTGCAATTGCTGTCTGTTATTAAAGCAATTCCTTAAAGCTCTAAATGTGGTGTAGAAACAAGGTAGGAGAACAAAGCAGAAATCCACTGTGTCCAAGTGATTTCATAATAAATGTCTTGCTTTGAAAATTATGTAAAACCTCCTAGATTTATATATTTTAGAAGAGCTGAGCTAACATGTAAAATTATATTGGAAGACGCATTTCTGGTTGAAACATATTATTTGGACTAATTTAAACTAGTTTTGTTTGAAGGTTGACCACAAGTATAATTAACCTCTTGGTCTCCGTGTATTTACATTCCTGAGTATCAAGAACTTGTGAATGAGTTTCATTTTCAGTTTGAAAGAAGTTGTTTTAGAAAAGGATCATTATAACTGGCACATTGCTGCTGCCCACATTTCTCTGATATTTCCTCCAAAAATGACTCACACATAATCAGAATAAGCAGGGTGTCTTTATTACTTTGGATTGTTTTAGGGAAAGCAACAGATGGTGGTATTTGAGCTGTCCAGATATAGAAAACATGGCCTTGCACCATCAGGCTGTCTTTGCATCTTGTTTGCCTTTTTACAGACATAATTCAAAATAATTAGGCAAGTATTTAAGGTCCTGCCTAAGTAGGAAAGTGGATCAATAATTTCTGCTTGAAGTTATCCATCTGGTTGGAAGCTTCCCGAAGTCAATAATTATACGGATGAACCCTTCCACTTTTGACAGAAGATGAGTCTTTATCTTCTGCATCTGTTTAAATCCTTCTGCAGTTAGCACCACGCAGGACTAACACTTTACTTATTTAGGAAAGGAAATTTAAGCTTTAGAAAGTTCTACCCTGAGGAAATGAGAGCTGTCTCATTCTCATTAATACACATTCCATTTCCTTTTTTCTCTACCCTTATTTGCCCATAAAATTTTTCTGAAAAAAATAAAATACAAAAGCAGATATTCTTGCTTATGATGATAGGAAAACCTGTGCTGAATCAAATATTCTTGGGCTTGGGGATGTTTCTTGGCTGATAAAGGGTGCTCACATTAATCAGATCTGTTCTAAAGTGAGAGGGTGCAGAGGCATGTAGGAATTAGATCTGAATTCTATTTTACATGTATTCAGATGAATTGGACCAAAACAGAAATTGTAGAGGAACACAACTTAATACTTCATTTGTTATTGTATCACCTTTTCAACAAGCTGAGGTGAGAGATCAGAATAGCACATTTCAGATTTATTTATAGTCCTCTCACTTTATAACTTGGTAATATAATAAATAGAATTAAGGCGGGGGGAATTTGTATAAGCCACGGTTTGAAACACTTATAATAAAGCTCCTTTTTTTCTTATCTCATGCTGTGAATGAAAGTCTGCCATGGGTGATAAGAAAGTTCTGTTCATCAGAATCTGTTGACACAGTATTTTTAAAAAGTACAGTTATGAATAAGAGTCCTGGGAGTTTTGGGTCGGTGTTGATTATATTTCATACAAATACATAATCTGTGGTGGCATTTCAGCATTGGTAATATTCCTTTCTCAGTAAAAATACTTTTAAACTATTTTAGAGGTTTTAGCAAAAAACTCTCCTTGTTGTGTACATATGGATGTGCACTGGGGGAAAAAGGGAAAAGTACTGCTCACTATGAAAGAATGCTGGGGTAATATCTTTTCAATGCTTGCTGGCTTTATAAGTCCTCTAATAAATTACAAAGTAATTTAATCATACTCCATAATTGCACGCTCTTGAAGAAATAAGATGTTAGATCCAGGCTGTCTCATGCTCAGAATGCAATCATGTTGTGTATCACACACACCAATTCCACACAAGCAAAGTAATGGCCCTGAGGCTGCCAGGCAGTAATAAAGAAAGAGTACATACTTAGGATCAAATGCACATTTTATTAGAGAAATGTAATTTGACTCCAACACAGAGGAGAGTTAAATGGTGATTTTCCAAATTTTTGGGGGGCAGGTTGAAATAACTTATTTTGAAGTTTTGTTGTCACCAAAATTAGCTAATTTGGGATTGGCTTCTGTAAGGGTTTCACGTTTGCCAATTTTTGGTTCGATTTCCCAGCTAACGCACCAATTAATGAGAAGGTTTAGTGTTTGCTATTTTTATATATGACTAGGAGAACTCAAAAAGCAAAACAGGCTTACCTTAAAATTACAAAAGATTGTTTATTCACACAGATTAAGAATTAAGACAGAAAAAAAAAACCCAAATGAAACATTCAAAACATCCTTCCCTCCCCCAGTATTCACTTTCCTACAAACAACACAGAAAAGACAAAACCTGTAATTCCAGTCAGTTTTACCATCTAAAAATAATCTTTCATTAGTTCTCTTAGGAAAGCAGTCTCTCTGAGTCTTTTGGAGACATGGTCACTTGAGGAACAGTCCTCTGGTGGCTTCCATGCCATACATCTACATCTCCTGAAAGGAGACTCTGCAAACTGTGAAAATCTTACCTATAGCAGCTTTCCCAACACTGCATATAGGTTATAAACTGCTTATTGGGGGTCGTTTAAGAATGTCTCCTCTAGGATAAAACAAAGATACTCTTTTTCTGTTTCTAAAATCTTTATCTCAAAACTAAAAATCTCCTTTTCCTTAGGAGCAAGAAAACTTCGCTTCCATGTTAACAAACAGATCTTTACATCCCCACCGAACAGCACCTATGTGTTACAGGAAAAAATAGTNTTTGGAGACATGGTCACTTGAGGAACAGTCCTCTGGTGGCTTCCATGCCATACATCTACATCTCCTGAAAGGAGACTCTGCAAACTGTGAAAATCCTACCTATAGCACTGCATATAGGTTATAAACTGCTTATTGGGGGTCGTTTAAGAATGTCTCCTCTAGGATAAAACAAAGATACTCTTTTTCTGTTTCTAAAATCTTTATCTCAAAACTAAAAATCTCCTTTTCCTTAGGAGCAAGAAAACTTCCTATCATTGTTAACAAACAGATCTTTACATCCCCACCGAACAGCACCTATGTGTTACAGGAAAAAATAGTCCATTCTCTATAGTTTACTAGAAATGTCCAGCCACTTTAGGCCTCTCCTTTTCCTTTGCCCCAAATAATCTTTTGACTCTCTCTTCACTGACGTTAGTGTCACGCTACGTGTCCTTCTGCTTCAATCATTTGTGTCTGCCTTAACTCCAGGAAAGGCCAGTGCCTTGGAAGCTCATCTGCTGGTGAGAAAGAGTTAAATGTGCCCAGGCCTGCGGTGCTCACACGGTCCCTGCCGGCAGGAACCGCAAAGATCTCCAAGCCATGCCGGTGGGGAGGTGGTGGATGCCTCCTTTCCCACCCCTCGGGNGGGGCAGCGGGGCCCGGCCCGGCCCGGACGTGCGGCGGCTGCCGCCCGGCGTTACCGGGTGCCTCACCCGGAGAAAGGAGGGCAGCGCCGACACATTCACAGCTTTAGAAGGTGTTACTCAAAAAGTCGCCTCCTGTTTTCTCAGTGGTCACACCACATGCCAATAGCCAGGCACTGGCCTCTGATAGGTGTTCATCTTTTCTAAAGACAATTTAGGGTCCCGGCAGGGTGATATTCCATCTCTTTCTTCTACTAAAAACTAAACCGTGTTAACCCATAGCAACTTCTTAATTCCAGTTAGATAAGAGCACTAAAAATGAATTTTCTAAGCCTTGCTGCTTCAAGATAACTCAGTTGGGCTTGGAGAATTCTGGGGAGAGGTGGTTTTTTGTGGGGGTCTCAGGTCTGGTCTGGGTGAAGGGTGTAGGATGTGCTTAATAATCCCGTTTTTAATCAAAGTAAAGCAATGACCAAAGCGCTGTTTGTTTGCTTGAATTACCGGGACTGGGGATGAACAATTTTCTTTTAATGTGCACCAGATGTTGTTGCTCTTTCAAGTCACTGACAGCCATTCTGCTGTGAAATACTTGATCAGAGCTGGATCTCTCTCTCCAGCCATTTGTTCTCCCCAGCATGAAGCTTTTTAGTGTTGCATTATGTCATTCTTAAGGAGAGGAATGGGTTTAGTCACATATGTTTGGGGTAAAAAACTTACTAAAGTTTACATTGTTTTAAAAGAATACACTGAATTGCTTGAGCCCCAAATTTGGTTATTTGGTGTGACTTTTTCATATAGGCAAAAGTAGGCACGCAGATACAAAATGATTCCTATATATGGAGCCCAAATTGCCTTTTATACCATCACAGCCCCTGTTTTAGAGCACACATGTAAAATGGGAGACAATAAATCATTGCGTTACATGAATAAAATAGTCTTGGCAGTTCACTGGGATTTTATGCATGTAAAAATATGTGATCATCTGTGTTAATTTTCATTTTGAAAATGGAGTTCTTGCAGAGATGAGAAAATTTCTAAAAGAATCAGCTTGCTGTCCTCTCAAGCTCCTCTCAAGCAGACTACTGTGTTGCCTGATTAATGTTGAACTTTCTCAGTTCTTTAAGGCCAAGAGGCATCTTGTAGAATCAGAGTTACTTTTCAACCATCTGAGCTGGAAGAAATTAAAAGAACTTGTTTTTTGTGAGACATTTCAGATTGGCCATATTTTCATCTCAGAAAGCAAGGCATAATTCCATCTTGGGTAAAGTTTTCAAATTGATTCATTAGAAGGACAGGCTTTAATTAATTTAAAATGTATTTCATATTTGCTTGGCTATTAAATCTGAGATATTCTGAAGACTGTGGGAAAATGCCCACTTAAGACTAAAATTAGCTGGTATCACTCTTTGTTCCATCTGTGTTCTATTTGACTGCCAGAATGGGGAAAGAAAATAGAGGTAGAAGGTTAGGAGTGGAAGCACTTATAAAAAGCAGTAATTATTGACCTTGCTGGTGCGTCAACAGCATGTTCAGCTGCTCCTGAGAAAAACCAAATGTTCAGGCAGGACTTCAATCCCCTCCTGGGCTGTTCACACCTCTACAGGGAAATCACAGGGTGAGCACCGGCAGAGGGATCCCAGCACTCCTTTGGATGTTATCTGGTTGTGCTGCTGCTCAGAACTCCTTCTGGGCCTCTTTTGCAGATGGTGCTGCACTGAAAGCATCTCCAGTGCAAATGGCCTGGCATGGCTTGTCCTTCACGCTCTGGAGAGTGGCTGTGTGACCTTGGATGTGCAGGCAGTGACAGCAAAGCATGCTCTGTCCAGCACTGGCTCTCTGCTTGAAGGCCAGGCTACTCTGGCTCCTCCAGAGCAGCCCTGTGACTGCACACCCTGCCCATGAACCCTTCAGCACACAGAGCTCCACAAAAGAAGGAAGTTTATAAAATCCCTTGTATTTCTTCACATTGTAACTCATTAGTTTACCCACCTTAATGCCGTTAAACTAGTGTAGGTTTATAAGTTGAAGGTTTTTTAAACTAATGCCAGTTTATAAGTTAAAGCTTAGACGTATATAAGTTTTTAATATTTATAATTAATATAAGTGTAAAAGGCATCTGAATGAGGTGTCAGAGGATGGGCCAGATTAGACCATTACAGATCATGGAATCATGGAATGATCTGGGTTGGAAGAGACCCACAGGATCACAGATCCAGCTCCTGTCCCTGCCTAGATCCCCCAACAATCCCACCCTGTGCATCCCTGGCAGTGCTGTCCAAAGGCTCCTGGAACTCTGGCAGCCTCAGGGCTGTGCCCCTTCCCTGGGGAGCCTGGGCAGTGCCAGCACCCTCTGGGGGGGAGCAGAACCTGTCCCTGCTCTGAAGTCTGACCCAAAAAGTTTTCCCATGGAAACTGGCCCTGTGGAGTAACAGGAGGGCTGCTGGTAGAAGAACTGTGGCTGGAACCTCAGTCCCGGGGAAGATTTGTCAGGAACAGGATTTTCCTCATACCCAAAAGATCACGGAGGTGGGTTGACATAAGGAATCTAAATGTGCTTTTATAAGGAGAGGGGGAGTTTAGGGTGGGTTTTAGCTGTGAAGCTGAAGAGATTCACTGGCTCAGGAAAGAAGGATGGCAATCTGAAGCCTTCTGAAGTTAAACCTTTCTTGGGCTTTGCTAATTCCTACACATTCCTCATCCCACCATTTAACACAGCAGGCGGCTTCCTTCCAACATTGACTTTCCAGGTCTTGACAAAAGTAGTCATATTTACAGTGATCATTCTCTACATTTTACATTAATATACCTCACATTCTTTTTTTTCTTTGGGAACAGAGAAGGAGAGAATCCTGCCTTCCCTTTCTTGGCTTGGGACCACAAAAGTGCTGTGAAAGCTGATCAGAGGATTGCTCGTTTTTTTTCCAATTCACATCAACCAGCACAATTGGAGAAAACAGGTTAGAGATAAATTTAGCATTCTCAGGGAAATTAATATATTCAGCCTCTTCAGAAAATGTATTACTTTGTTTGCTTTCATTTTAGATGAATATAAAGGCACCTTAAAGACATTATTCATATGCATTTTTAGTGTGTGTGTGAAATTTATGTTTCTCCATTACATGGCATTCTGCTTCATTTTTAACCTCGAGAGTCTCTGCTATAATGGTGGAGTTAATTTCCAATGCAGGTAGTTTCACTGGGTTTGATTATCTATTGCATTATATCATAAAAATTTCTATGATCTCAGCTGCCTATTAACTATGGACCTGAGTGAGTGAGGAAAAGCTCTCAGGTGATATCATTATCAAGTTAGATTCCAGCTGTACTGATATAAAACAGAAAATATTCATTGTGGGAAATGTCAAACAAATAGCTGTGGGCTGGAAAACATTTTCCTACTATTTCTGATATTTATAAAGAAATATGACCAAATATTTGAAAAGCCATAGTTCTTTATGACTTTTTTCCTGGGGTGACATGTTATAACACCAGGCCTATGTGGTGCTTCCTGCAGCAAATTACAGCCTGATGTCTTAAATTATAGACCAAATTACATGCCAAGTGAAATTCGAAAAATACCATGTCTTTTTTAAAAGAAATCCACTACCTGGAGCCGTAGAGCTTTACAGATTTAACCTCCTGGAAGATTTTAAAGACATTTAAAATCACTAAACCTGCATGCACATTACCATACTCCAAGCATTAAGATTTGTTTACATCAGAATTTTAAATGTGAACCAGCATTTTTTTTTGAGGTGCAGGTGAAATTAAAGTACTCAGTTATTTGTCTTTTTGCTTCTCTGCGTGATTTCACTGCATCTGTAATTCCCCACCAGGATGAAGCATTGCAATCAGATTCAGATGACAGAGAAGGAAATATATATACAAGGGAAAAACTCAGGCAGGAAGAGGGAGATCAGACAGGGAGAGCAATGTGTTTTCCATCATTCTGGTATTTCAGGATATTTTGTTTCCCAATCCAACCATTGAATGCTCCTCATAAGTATTGTAACTTCTGCCTTTGCCCCAGGGTACTATTTTGCAGTCTAACTATATTTTCAAAAAGATGTATTTCTCCCTGTGAGCTTTTTCCCTGTGAAACATTTCCTGGTACAGTAAAACACCCTTTGAAAGCTGTCTTCAGAGAAGCTGATCAGAACACCTCTTTTCCTGTTCATTCTTGTCAAAATAATGCTCAGCTATAAATTTCCTTAAGAATCTCTAAGCAATTACAGTAAGCGTAAGAAAGCACTTTTATAAAATGCTGACAAATATGAAAAATGCCTTAAAGAGGTAATTTTGAAGTGTCTTATTTAAAAGAAACTTTCATTCCTAAATATGTATTTTGTTTAAATTTATGATTTTTATATATATATGACATAAGTATAAAATTGTTCCATTGCAACACAAAGAAAATGGAATTCTGATGTAGAAAACTAGATTTATGCAGTAAAAATGGCACTATTTTTGTGAAACAATTTAAAAACCCTAATCTTCTGAGGTCATGATGCTATTGATATTTTGATATAGAATTTATAATGGAAGGATTTCCCTCACTGCTTGTATTTAACAGAAGAATGGTGCATATGTCGAGGTGCAGGAATACTTTCAAGAAAAAAAAAAAAAAATCTTCCTACAAAATGCCAAACTTTTATTTTGATCAATTTTTTTGCTACCATAGTCTTTAAAAATTATTGTTTATGTAGTGTTTTTAATTTCATTCAACATTTTCACTTTATGGGTAGGATAATTTAGTGATCAAGAGTTTTGAGTGTAACCTTAATTCAGTTCTTGACAGAATTAGGGTCTGTCATTGGAAAAGTCTGACAAACAGAACCAAGATTTTATAATCAACAACCCTATTTACTGAATCACTGATGAGCAGAAGCAATTCAAAAGGTATCTGTGCTATAAATTGCTTTCCAAATACAAATATGAGGAAATACATTGCATTTTTATTTAGAGAACCGGCCGTCAGAGAGGTCTGGTTTTAAGAGGACTGAGTTTGTTCAGCTCTTGGGGAGGCTGGAGAGAGCCAGTGCTGATGGCAGTGCCCACAGCTGATGATGAAAACACCGGCTCCAGGAGCCTTCTGTGTGTTCAGTGTAGAACATCAGCCTTGATCAGCATTGCTGCTGGCAGAGCCCAGGACTGGCTCAGAGATCCCGGGGAGCAGGGAGGGAAAAGGATGGCAGAATGCGCTTGGATTTTGCCCACCCCATCTCTGTGTGTGGTTTTGGCCTCTCCTCGTGGCAGGGTGCAGGTGCCAGAGTGAATCTCCAGTTCAGCAGCGCCCCTGGCAGGGACAGACTCCACTTCCCTCTGGACTGGGGCTGTGGTGGAGGTGCCTGGCAGTGCTGGAGGAGGAATCCACAGCTCTGCAGGAATCTCTTTGCTGCCAAATCAATTTTCTTGGCTTGCGTTAACATTTCCGTAATAAAAAGTTGATCTGCGGGAAAAGGAAGCCCTTTTTAGGGCTTTATTAAAATATAAAATAGAAAAAAATAGAAAAGATGGATGGGGAAGAGAGGAAGAAAAATCTTGAACGTGCGTGTGTTTGTGTGTGTGTATTCATTGAAACAGCTTTCTTTGTGTCTCATTCCGGAGGTAATGTACAAATTTTTTCTATAGACATCATTTATGAAAAAATATGTCCCAAATTTAGATGGATTCTGGGAAGGTGGTACAGGATCTGCTTGTTTCCAGAACAAAAACATCTCTCTGTTTATGCCACAGGTCCCTCAGTGCTTCAGCCCAGTAACACTCCAGTGAGGTCATGGGCCCTGTGCGCTGATGATGGACAAACTCTGAGTGGAAAAAAAACCCTCAATACATGCAGGTCCCTAAAGATTTCCAAAAAAAGATCCTGGAGCCAGGCATGCAGTCAGAAGAGCACAAGATCATTTTCTAGCAGTCTCTTGCAGAGAAGGTCAGCTGAAAGGGAGCTCCAGCCTCCTGCTCCCCAGGCTGGCAGGACGGCCCCTGGATCTCGCTGCCTCTGGAAGAGTTTTCCTCTGAACAGCTTTGGAAGTCAGAGCTCTGAACACAAATATTAAAAGTCAGACTGTACAAGGGGGCACGAGACAGACTTGACTGTTGTTTGGTTTTTGGTTTGGTTTTTTTTTGTTGTTTTTTTTTTTTTAATATCAGATGATAGAAACTAAAAATGTCAGGGAAAATAATTTCAGTGAACAAAAATAGCAAGAGATTAAGAAGAGAAGCAGTTGGACAAGCAAGGAAATGAACAAAGGCCTGGAAAATATCTGTCTGGTCAGCCGAGTTTCCAGGGCTCATGGGGAGTGTAGATTAAAATGTCTAAAACAGAAAGAGAATTTTCAGTTTATGATACAAAAACCACAGGCTGGAGCAATCAGACCGGAACGTCTCCTTTGTAAGTTAAATTCATGGCATAGCTCCAGAGCATTCCAGGAGAGCCTGTAGATTTCTGTAACAGATTTTTAATAGCTCTTTTGACAATGCATGAGGGATTGGAGGAATAGGATTGCAACCTTTTTTTAAATTCCTGTTTTGAGAGATTCTTATCAAGCCAGTATTATAGTCTGAGGAGATTTAACTCTTCAGGAGACATATGTTAAGGGTGATAAATAAAGGATGATATCACCAAGCAGAGGACACACAAGCGTGTGTGTAGATAAAATCTACCATGACATTCACCCAAATGGAGTTTGTGGGCATTAGAGAGACATCTGGAACCATGGAAGTGCCAAACCTAGGGATTCACACCTGCTGAAGGTGCATGTGGAGGGAGGTGTTCATCTTTGATGTTAACTGAACAATGAGAAGCTTGAAAGTGTTCATCAACACCTGACTAAAAATGTTTTGCTGTCTAATATTATACGTAATTCTGAGCCCAAAGCACAAGGAAAAAGTTGAATGTATCAGCCTATACAACTGTATGTCATAAGTTGAAAGAGTGGGTAAAGATCTTCAAACACGTGAAAGGATTATTTAACATCTTTGTGCTTATTCTTGATACTATCTCTGAAAAATCTGAATTTTTAAGGGCTGAAAAGTTTACCTGATTAGGTCTTTTGAGACATCTCAAAATTAGACACAAAAAAATTAAAACAGTCATGACTTTTATGTGTCCCTATAACCCATCTTGGGCAAACACTGATAATTTAATTTTAATGACTCCTATATTCAGTGATGCAGCCACTGCTTACCTGGTACTGCCATGAGAAAAAGATGTTTATTTTTCTGTTGACATAATCAGGATTTATTTGAACTCCTGTCTCTAAAGATATGATTAAGAGATGTACACTGGGAGACCTCAAAGGGACTGTTCATAAAATTAAATGCAGGTGATGTTTGACCAAGTATTTTAAAAATCCAGGTGAGTGATTAACTGGGAGTAGGAGGAGTAGGGCTTGTGCTTTTACATCTACTATGCCCTGCACTGAGGGGATTTCCTTTATTATCCTTGAAAGCCTCTGTGTTTTCTGATGAATTAAACAATAAATGGATTTGTGTGTTTTTCCTGTGTCTGAATTCAGTAGGGTCACATGTAGGATGTAATTAAAGTGCTGATACCTATTTATCCTCATAATGCTTTTAATATACATGTAAAAAGTAAAACTCCTCTCTATGTACTGACAGCACACTTGGAGTAATATGTTCACATTTTAACTTGGAGCCAGATCTGATGTTTTAAATGATTAAATGTTAAATCTGGTATTTACACGTGGACTGTGCAAAAGTCAAAGGGAACAATTTGTCAGCTCATTCATATTTTGCTTCTGAAGCCAGTTAACTAATCAGTCTAACAGTGAAAGAAGTAAGATAAATGGAAGCCATTCTGTTATGTAGAAAAGTGTACATGAAGATAAATTTTTCACATTTTGCTTCATTTCATCTGCAGTTATCAGGGCTGTAATTGCTTCTGAGCACTCAAGGTGCTCTTCATGTTGCTTCTATGATCTGAAGGGTTCACGGTCTTTTGGCAGACCACTGGCCTGCAGCCCTGGAATTTTTTGCATTCTTTTTTCTGTATGCTAATTTAGAAAAAAAGCCTCTGTGTTTTTATTACAGGGAACTTGCCAGATAAACTCTCTGTGTAAGACAGCAGTTTCTGCTAGAAACAAGCTTGCATTTAGGAAATCCTGAGCAAATTGCACCTTGCTACAATTGCTAGTAGAGTTCCTATTAGTTTATATTAGAAATATGCCATAATCTAAGATCAAATAGCTTGCAGTAATTTCTTTTCCTGCCATGGCTTCTCCTGATTAAGGAGTAATAGGGTCATTGCCTCAGCAAAAACCTGCAAGGGGCCCATGAGAGTCATCAGGTGTTTCTCACTTCAGCTCATGACCAAAATTATGATATGAAAAATCCTAAAATCTATAGGCTAATGTGTAAAAAATCTAATTACTTTGAAAAGAGAGTAAGGAGTTCTGTGTGAAATACAATCTTGACTGTTTTTACTGCATCATTTGCTGCATTGCCCAGGTGGGCAAGAAGGGCAATGGCACCGAGCCTGTGTCAAAAATGTTACCAGCAGGACCAGGGCACTGGTGAGGTCACACCTCAAGGGCTGCATCCAGTTCTGATCTCTTCAATTCAGGACAAGAGACCTGGAGGGGCTGGAGGGGGCCCAGGGCAGGGAATGGAGCTGGGCAGGGTCTGGAGCCCCAGGAGAGGCTGAGGGAGCTGGGAAAGGGGCTCAGCCTGGAGAAAAGGAGGCTCAGGGGCCCTTGTGGCTCTGCACAGCTCCTGACAGGAGGGGACAGCCAGGGGGGGTTGGGCTCTGCTCCCAGGGAACAGGGACAGGAGCAGAGGGAAGGGGCTCAGGCTGGGCCAGGGCAGGCTCAGGGTGGAATCAGGAGGAATTTCTGCATGGAAAGGGTGCTCAGGCACTGGAACTGCCCAGGGAGGTTTGGAGTGCCCATCCCTGGAGGTGTCCCAGGAAGGGCTGGAGGTGGCATTGAGTGCTCTGGGGACAAGTTGGGGATGGGACACAGCTGGGACTGGATGGGCTGGGAGGCTTTTCCAGTGTCAGTGATTCTGGGATTCTGTGATCATGTTCTGTTTCTTTACTGTAAACTCTTTAAAGCCTAAAGGAAAATGCCAGCATTTCTGAAACAGTCTCTCCCTCTGTTAACACTGAACAATTTTCTGGCTAAAGTAATTATAATGGCACAGTTAGCCACATATATAGAATCCTCATTAGTGTTTGTAATCTGATTCTGGTGATTTTTGTGATGGATAAGCATCCAAACAGATAAGCATTAAATTTGCTGTAAAAGGTACCCAAGTTTTCTCAGCTTGATTTCTGCAGTGGTAGACTGAGAGATTCTTAAATAGGCATGTTCCTTTTGGCACCTTCTGCACTTTAAAAATAATTTTATTATACAAACTCCTCAGCTTTGTGCCAAAGGAATACAAGAGTGGAACTGGTTTTCTTTCTTTTATGGTTTGTCAGAAATTTCATGAAGTTTATGGCATTACATTTCCAAGCACTCCAGCTGCTGCAGGAAATAAATAGCTAAACAATAAGCTCAGAGAGGTAAATGCATGCATGATGTTCTTAAAATACTGATGCAAACAGGGCTTAGCTCAGAATTTCCAAACCCATATTAATTTTTTTTAGTTTTAAGGCTCTGCAGGCCTTTTAAAAACCCCAGAAGTTTAAATCAATATATCCTGCTGGCAGTAGATTTCATATTATAGCCAAAAATGGATGGGACATTATGGTAATTAATTCCATAAGTTCTGAAGGTCCAGCCTTCCAATTTGTTTATAAATATTAGCAAGACACAGCAGGGTCAAGAGTGTCTTGAAAAATCAAAGGGGTTTAATAAATGAAAGAAAAAAATACAAAACAAAGAATAAAGCCGAATACAGTATAAGGAATGGTCCTATACCTGCTACAAACACCTCAAGAATGCCAGTTGGTTCCTTTGTTCTGTCTTCTTTTCTACCTAATGACTGAGGATGGATCTATTTGAAAACTTCCAATAGGAAGGCATACAGGTTTTGATGAACAGAGGTAAGGTCCAACAGGTGCTTCCCTCAAGAAATCCAACTTGGATTCTACCATCTTGTCCTTCTACTCCTGTAACTGCAATATTCAGTCAAATCAGAAAAGTATCCTTCTGGAAAAATTGACAGAATAAGAAAGGAACGTTTCCTAGAAAATATTTTGTGATTTGAATTTCTTGCTCCTGGACATTCCTATGCTCCCCTCGGTTTATCTCTACTGTTGTCTAATAGAAGCTCATAATTGACAGGATGTCCCTGGATTCCTCTCCTTACAACTCTTTTCAAAATTTTGCCACAAGACTTCTTGCTTGTTAATACTGGAAGAAAAAAAAAAAAGTAGTTTTTTGTGAAAGTCGAGACAGACCTTGCACTGAGAGTGCTTCATTAAAAACTTCAGAGGGCTCCAAGTATCAGCACCTCGTTATCCAGGAGCCTTTCATACCTTTTCTCTACTGCAATCCCACGACAGCTCCATCAGCTCTGCATCTTTCTCCTTCCGGAGTTCTGGCCCACTCCTCCCTGTCCCTGGCACTGCCACCCAACCCTGGCTGTCCCTCATATGGGATGTGACCCTTCCTGTCCCTGGCACTGCCACCCAACCCTGGCTGTCCCTCATATGGGATGTGACCCTTCCTGTCCCTGGCACTGCCACCCAACCCTGGCTGTCCCTCTCCCACCCTCCCATTCCTTCCTCCTCACACCATGTCCAGCAAACCCCAACTGCCCCCTCACAGCTCACTCACTCTTTATCACAACCCAAAGATGGGAGAGCAAGGCTATTCCCATTCTTGGATAATTAACAGCTGCACTAGATCAAGGGCAAGATTGCCTTTAGTACTATCTCTATTTGTCTCCCCACAATCTGTATCCCCACTTTTCCTCTCCATAGCTGATTTTGTTGCTACTCTCCCTTGCCTTGATGGCAAACAAGAAGCAATGCTTTTCTAACATACATTCTGAAATTGATACACAGTTCTGCTGAAGATTTGGGAAGACTAAAAATAATGTATGTGCAACAGCAATCAGAAGAATCTTTATAGCTGATTTGACCCTATGAATTATATCAAATGGATTTTCTGTCTTGTGCATATTAATATTCAGAGAGAATATATGGCATGCTTTGAAAACAGTTTGCTTTTAGGACTGGCATCTTAGTCTGCCAAAAATCATCTGAAAGTTCCTGATGGAGTCATGTTCTTTTAAGATGCAGCTATTGCTGCACCCCAAATTTTGCCAGCAGGTCTAGTTGTCATTTATTTCCCAGGTTTGATAAACAAAATAATGTGTGAATGTAGATAAACTGTTCTGCCTTTTCAATCTCACACTGCTCTGTGCTTGCAGAGCACTATTCCATTAATTACAGTTTCTTGGTGTGTATCACTTCTAGGAAAATTGGGAAAAAAATTAAATAGGGGAATTTGCTTGTCTTGAAGTTGAGAAACACAGGCAAATATGGTCTGCTTTCCATTTCCCAAGGAATATAGTCCTTTTCAAATAAGTTACATTTTTCTTTTGTGTCCTTTAGCCTACCCCAAGTGGCTTGCAGTATTTATCAACTTTAATCAACATGAGTGACAGGAAACCTGATAATAGAGAATAGCTGTCTCCACTGGTGGGCCAAAATCTATTGAAATGTCAGTAGTGAATACACTGTATTTACATTTCTTTGGGACTCTTGCTTTTAAAAGATTTTCATCTTTTACACTGGAGAGATAAAGGTTATTTAACTCTACATCAGAAATTGTATCTGATGACAGCGTGACAAAATATTCCTGCTTTCAGAAGGGCAGGATGCATGCCTCTCATCTCTGGGGCTGTTCCAGTGGTGCAGCAGGTTCAGAGCTGTTGCAGCTACTCTATTAGCTAGACAAGATAGATCTGGCCATAAAAAATCCCATTTGGCTAACCTGGCTCATTCTAGAAACAAACCCCTAGGTGGGCAATGGAACTCATACAAGGACCTCAGCCACTCATAGCCAGTCCAGAGCAGACATACCACTGCTCAAGGAGCTGGGCAGGGCTAAGACCCAGACAATCAGTCTCTAGATCCAGGAGTTTGGAACTCTCTATATAAGATGGTTCCAAACAATAAACCCGGCCGTTAGTTTTATGGTCAAGAGGACTCGAGTCCTGATTTCTGTCTCCAACCTATGACTGTCCCATAATGCAGAGCTACTGTGTCTTCTAATATTGAAACCTGTTCATCAGCCAATAAATGGGAGTCCTGGAGCTTTCTTTGTAAAAAAATTTTGGGGGGTTTGGCCAGCATATAAATTATATGCAGAAATTTATGTTGTGTTAAACAGTTAAAATTAGTGGTCACTTCCTCCTCTGTCATGGGACACAGTGCTCTGGCCACTCAAAGGCTGAGCCTGGATACAGCCTCTGGAAAAGGCTGAGTCCTCTGTGCTGGATCAGGGGGCTTGGTCAGATGTCCTCAAGAGCAAAACCTGTTACAGCCATGCTGATCCCTGTGATTTCAGTCTGTGAGGCCTGAAGATTTGGAGAACTTTGGTCGAGTGTTGTTTATACAGACCAGTGAATTCCTTGGGACAGCCAGATGTTCTTCCCCTTCCTGTCCTATTCTGAGTGTGGGGCTGCTATACTGGAGCTGTGAGGGCTTAAAGAACACACTTACATGGCTCAGAACTCTCTTCCCTTTCCCTGCCTCAAATGTACTGTTAAATAAATCTGTACTATTGACTTTGCCAAATGATCTCATTTGCAGCTTACTTTGAGCAGAGGCATCTTCTAATAGTCACATCCTAACAGGGGCATGTGTTAATTGTGGCAATCACAGTCTCTTCTAGTCATCCCCTCTTCCTGGGCATCACCCTGGTGCAGAGCTCCTGGTTCTCTGCCTCTGGGTGCACCTGGGTTTAGGCTGGACATCACCTGGGTTTAGATTGGACATCACCTGGGTTTAGGTTGGACATCACCTGGGTTTAGGCTGGACATCACCTGGGTTTAGATTGGACATCCCCTGGGTTTAGGTTGGACATCACCTGGGTTTAGGTTGGACATCACCTGGGTTTAGGTTGAACATCACCTGGGTTTAGGCTCAACATCACACAGTGCCACTGCTCAGAATAAGGAAGCTGAAGCCTGAAAGACCCATTTTCATCCTAGGAAAGATTTGAGGAAAGCACCCAGTGAGTTTTCAAATTAAGACAGCTCTGTTTTCTGGTGTTTTCCACCTCTGCACTTCATTTGTGTTCTCCTCTGTTTCCTTAGCATTAATCCTCCTTTCTGATAAGAAGAGGTTTTAGATCCTAAGCTGGGACTGTGCAGTCCTCAGAAGGCTTTGGAAAAAGAAGTCTTCATAAAAAAACTGGAACCAAGATGGAGAGCTGGAAGTGAGGGAGGTTTTCTGGTCCCTGTAGGTCCATTTTGATTGCTCCATTATCCTACAGAGCTACCGACTTCCTCATGGAAATGTTTCTGCTACCCTTTCAGAAACTATTTTCAATTCAACCTCAAAATACAGTCAGTTTTCCTTTTGAGTATCATTTTAAGGGTATTGGTAAAGGAAATATTTTAAATTTATTTTGGAAAAAAATGTTAAAATATTTCAGAAAAAATAATGAAAAGTTATATGTTCATGTTAATAATTCCTTTAGAAATATGAGAAATTACAACGTTATTTCTCAAGGAGAAAGTTAATTTTCTTGGCTTTTCTTTGAGCTTCTAACGTTGTAAATTTTTATTAATAAAGAAAAATCACAATATATTTGGAAGGGGAATAATCAAGCTGTAGAGATCCATTAAGGTGAGCCATTTTAGTGAGCATGGAACAACAAGAAACACCTAAAACTCCTCAAAAATGGTGGTTTTCCTCCCTCTTCTTCTGTGCCATCCCTCAGATTCAGAAGGATGTGCTGTGCCCAGGAGCCTGGTTCCCAAGGCTGACATATTCCCAGTCCATCTGGGAGCAGGAGTAGGAGACACAAAGCATTTTTGGGTGATGCTGAGAGCATCCTGTGGGCAGGGTGGGAAGGCTGGGGATGGCTATGGGGTCCCCAGGGGCTGCAGGGGTGGGTCTTGAGCTGTCCCAGTCCATGGCAGGTCCCAGGAGGGCTCAAACTGGAGGGGAAATGAAGGTGGAGGATGCTTTAACCAGAAGTTTTCTCTGGGTTTGTTGGGACAAAGGGCTCTCTGCCTTTTATATATTAGAAATCCACCTCTCACTTCCTTATGTGCCAGAGTAGCTTGACTTTCTTTAAGACAAACTGCATCCAGCAGCCCCTCAGCACTTGTGAGACAACTTCCACCTCCAGGGTCTGCTCTGCCTAGAAAAATATACAGGAGAGCCACTGGGCCCTTAAGCAGGAATGAGATGGTTTGTAAGGGAAAGGAGAGGAATCTGGTGTGCAGCAGGGCAGGGAAGGGCTGTGACCCTCTCAGCTGCTCTGCACAGAGCAGTTTGGAGCCTCCAGTGGAGGGGAATCACTGCCCTGGTTGTATGAACCAGCAACCAGAAGATTTGGTACCTCCAGAGTTACTGCACAGGCTCAGCTCCATTCCATTTAATCTTCATCAGTGCTTGTTTTCCACTGTATCTCCCAAAACATTCAAATAAAAACCCCTCAGCACATGAGCAGCTAATCCTGAAGCCTGCTGAAAGCATTTTGAACTGGAGCATCCAGGTATGCTGGGATTATTGTATTTCCACACGTGCCACTCATACCTCCAAGAGGTTCCACCACCAAAACGGAGTAGCAATCCAAAATACCCTCTTGGGTGACCTTCACCGAGGAAAAGGCAGAAGGAGAGTTCTGCTGTAATTACCAAAATTGGAACAAGGCTCTTGCTAATACCTCCATGAATGTGCAGCCTGTGCTGCTGCTGAATCGCGTTTTGCTGATAACCCAGGGATTAGACACACGTAAATACAGTAAATGGGGAGTGCTGCCAAGCTGCTACAGTGAATTATCTGACTGGAGTTGCCTGTACTTCCTCACTGAGCAGTCAGAGCTACTCTGACTTATTTTGCAACCCTGGTTTGTTTCTTGGTTTAATCCTGCACCCTGAATAAAACCACCCAGTGTGAGTTTGTGTGGCATAGCTACCAATTAGCCCATATTTAATTGTAACAGAGAGTGGGATATCTGGAGTTGTTTGCAAGTGATGGACCTGCTGAGCACACACATGGTAGCAGCTAAAGGGAGCAGCCACTCCCTTGCTCCTGCACAGGAATTTGGGGTTGTTCCAGATATCAGTCCATGGAGGAAAGGGTGATGACTTCCCAGACACTGGTGTGGACAACATCCTCCTGTCAGTGATGGTGAGGGGCACTGAAAGGACATGAAAGGATGATGGGAAAATTGGAGAAAATCCAGGCAAGGCCTCAGATACACTGAGGGGACTGGAGCAGCTCCCGTGTGGAGCCAGGCTGAGAGAGCTGGGACTGCTCAGCCTGGACAGGAGAAGCTTTGGGGTGAGCTCAGAGCTCCTTCCAGGGTCTGAGGGGCTGCAGGGAAACCAGAGAGGGACAATTCCTCAGGAATAGGACAAGGAATAATTTAAGTTAGATATTGGGCAGGAATTGTTCCCTGGCAGGGTGGGCAGGCCCTGGCACAGGGTGCCCAGAGCAGCTGTGGCTGCCCCTGGATCCCTGGCAGTGCCCAAGGCCAGGTTGGACCTTGGGGCTTGGAGCAGCCTGGGACAGTGGGAGGTGTCCCTGCCATGGCAGGAGTGGCACTGGATGAGCTTTGAAGTCCCTCCCAACCCAAACCATTCTGTCATTCCTTGACACAGCTGGGCTGGCTGTGTGTCAACCAAGTGCCATTACAGTTACCCTCCATGAATAAAAAATTGGGGGCCACTTGTCTTCCTTTAAGAATAAACTTTGATAACAAAAATAATCCTCATTAGAGAAATCCTTCTGTCGTGCTTATCTGACATGCAGATGCCCAGGACAGCTCAGAAATAAGCTAGTGTTGACTGACTGGAACTTTCTGTGCCAACTAGAAGTTTTTGTGCCAAGTTGTGTGGCCCATACATGATTCACTCCTAAAAACATCCTGGGCAGCCTGGATGTTTCACATTATGAGCTGCACAAGGTTCTCTTACAAGGAGTCCAACGAAAAAAAAAAAAGACAAAAATGTGATGTTAACTGGGGCTTGGTACTCTCCATACACTCAGCACTGAACGGAAGAAATAACACTTCAAAATTGTCTTTTCAATCTGCAGTCCTGATACTCTTGTGGGTATTTGCTCACACAGAAAAACTTCTTGCATTCAGTGCTAATTCCCACATTAGAAGGCTGAACTCAGAACATTGTCTAGGAAAAATAACCCATTCTGAATGGAAAGCAAAATTAATGTTAGTTTAGAACACGTATTTAAATAATATGGTTTGGGTATTCGGAAGTACCAGAGAGTTTCTCAAAGCGTGTTCTGAAATATGTCACAGCCAGTCAAGTGACAGCACCTTTCCACTGGCTCCCTGCCTATCACCTGGGGCAGAATGTTTTATTTAAGCAGGAGCAGGCCAGGGGATATTGATGATGGGAAAATGAGAATGTAGGGAGCCATGAGGAGCCAGAACAATGGGAACAAAAGCATCCCAGGGCTGGAGACCACAGAGACTGTGATTCTGTGTGACACATTAACCATGTCTGTAGAGTCCTGTGAGTGCTCAGTGAAAAGTAATCCCCAGAATTGTGAATTTCTTCCCTGGAGAGTGGCAAAGGAGGTGAAGTGATTTGCCCAGACCAAAAGAATCCCATGATGGAGCTGGCTTAGGATGCCAAGAAACTTCTGGCTTTTGTCTTTCTTCTGGAGAATGTGGCAATGCATATTCAGCTGATGGGAAAGAGACAAATGTGCTTATTTTAAAATAGATTTTAGAAAGGTTTGACAAGTAAGGGAAACTTTCCATTACAGAAAGGCACATGAATTTCCAGGGAATTATTGTTTGGTTGAAGGAACAAATATTGCAAATTTAAAAACAGCTCAGGAAGGAGTTAAAAGGAATGTCACTAAGTGCAGCATTTGGGCCATTTTTGTTTACTTTATAAATTACTGACCCAAATTTGCCAATGACATAGAAATGGGAATGGACGATAAAGTAAATACAGAGGAACAGAGCAAATAAATTCAAAATGATCGGGATAGATTCAGCTTAGAGCCTGGATAAGTAGCTTATTCAGCTCAGTTGTACAGAAGTGTGAAGTAATAAGATTAAGAACTAAAAATAATCAAAGAGGATAGAGCCAAAAAGAAAATACAACAGGTAGCACAATCCCAGAAGGGTAGACTGAGTACTTTCCCCTGTTTGTGGGGGAGAGGATGCAAGTTGCTGTGAGCAGAGCAGAGGGGACTTTGCCCCAAACTGGTTTTGACTGACAAATTTTATGAATAATTCCTTAACCAGAATTGTGGTTATTTTCCATTTTGTGTTAGGGAATTTATAAAGAACAAAAAAAGGCTTATTTAACCTGAGTCTTGGGGAGAACATGCTTACCCATTTATCTTTTTTAATACAAATGTTATGTTACGCTCGTATTATTAGAAAACTAAACACATGTAAGTAGATTCCATTAAAGAATAACACAAGCCTTCGATATCCTTTTTCAAAACAGACCTTCTACCAAATAATTAAAGACACATTAGCAGCCACTTTCTGCTCAAAATCAGTCTACTACTTTTTCTTTAAGAGGTACTTTTATTGTGTTGGAGGAATTATACTGGGTATTCTCTGTCTAAAGTAGCAAAACAACTCTGTAATTGCATTTGTTCAGAGTAATGATAACGAGATTTAAAACACAGTTGCAACACAGGAAAACTTAGTGTGAAAAGGCTATTCTGTGTCTTCAGCTGTCAACTAAAAGTATATTGAATTTTGCAGAGCAAGTTCAAATAAAAGTATTGAGATTAAAAGTGATAAAGCAGCAACAGTGAGATCAGAATCCCTCCAAAAATTAGATTAAATCCTCCTCAGGACCATAAAAACCTCATTATCTTGACATGACTAGATCAATCATTGCAAGACAATTATCTTAAGAAGTTAAAGTTGCTTTGATCCAGGAATGTAAGACTCTTTTTTTCCTCCGCCTTGGTACTAAAATAGGCAATGCATGGTCCAGGCCTTACTGAGCAGGAACTGAGACAGACACATCGACATTCTCCTGGTGACAAATAAGCCATAAAGTCTGTGTGTAAACATCAATAAAGGCCCCCTTTGAGCAACAAAAACTTCCATTAGATTGAACTGTGAAATAGAACTCTTGTCATTATATGGTTTATTGGCTGTGCTATGAACTTACTTAATGTTGCTTTTGCTTTAACTCCAGACTTGTTCCTGCAGCACAAATACCAGGTTGCATTTCCTCTGTGGCTGCTCTAGAGAGCTCCCTGCTCTTCCCTTGAAGTTTGGGGTCATTCCATATCTCCAGAAATAGCTGGTGCTATCACTGAGAGGTGTACGGCTAAGAATGAGGTGAGAATGACCCAAACTACTCAGAACCAGAGCCAAAAAAAGGGAATCCTGACCTTTTCAGCCTCACTCATGGCAGCAACAGCTGGACCTTAGGCAGGTCAGGAATATGATCACTATTCCAAGTGAAAACATGTACTGCTGACTGAGTAGTTTTTTTGACCTTCTCTCAACCTTGTCATTCTCATTTTTAATAGCGAATTTCATGTGCCTTTATTGCTTCTGCTGGAGTATTTGAAGAGTATTTTGTCCATGATTCATTACTGTGCAACAGCTTTGTGGGCATTCTTGTACTTTGGAGTACCATTGACCTGGGCTTGGACTGAGAACTTGCTCCTTGCCTACAGATTTAATTCTAGGGCAAATCACTGTAGGTCTGTGTCAAAGAATGTCAAAGAATGTCATGGGCTTTTATTTCAGATCACAAAAGGCCCTTGGTGAAATCTGAAACAGCAAGTGCTTTAAATTATTTCCAAATAAAAAAAAATAATTTGTATTTTGCATCCCCTGAAAGGTGCATTAAATCCAGATTTACCTATTGAAAATATTTTGTTTGTCAGTTTTAGAAACAATTTCCTGCTGACTACACTTCCAGTAGGAAGCAGTTCTTGAAGGTGATGGCATGGCATGGAACCAGTACAACAAGGGATTATAAACATTTCTTCCACTGCAGAAGCTGATTGTGACTCTGAAGGCTGGCAGAGCTGGGATTGTTCACCTGGACAGGAGAAGCTTTGGGGTGAGCTCAGGGTGGCCTTGCAGGGCCTGAGGGAGCTGCAGGCAAGATGGAGAGAGACAATTGCCAAGGGCTGGAGGGACAGCACACAGGGAATGGCTCCCAGTGGCAGAGGGCAGGGCTGGATGGGATCTTGGGCAGGAATTGTTCCCTGGCAGGGTGGGCAGGCCCTGGCACAGGGTGCCCAGAGCAGCTGTGGCTGCCCCTGGATCCCTGGCAGTGCCCAAGGCCAGGTTGGACATTGGGGACAGCCTGGGACAGTGGGAGGTGTCCCTGCCATGGCAACGCTGGCACTGGGTGAGCCTTAAGGTCCCTTCAAACCCAAATCATTCTATGATTCTTTGACATAAATGGTTTCATGGACCCCTGAAGGACAGCTGGGATCAGGCAGCTTTACAAAAATAGTAAGTTAAACATGCCATACTGGTTTAATTCCCATACAGTTTTTCAAGTTTTATTAACCCAGACAACTCGTAATAATTATGATAAACAGACATTGTCATCAAAAATCAGCAGAAATTTGATAAGATTAAGTACAATGCAATACATCTTCCTTGCTCACAGAGCCTGGATAATAAATTACTTCGAGGCACCAGAATGAGGCATTGCATAATTGAGCAAAACAGATCAATTTTTAAGGATGCTTATTTAAATGCAAAACAGACTTTTTTGAGAATGGTAAACTTGATTAAAATCCCTCTTTAAGTGCAAATCACAAACAACAATATCTAATACTCAAAGGCCATAACCATCCTATTAATAATACAATTTATTTTTCAGATATAATTGTAAGGTCTTAAAAACGTGGCAGCTGTAATCTACTTTAAAAATTAGAAACAATGAACTCCAGAGTGTTCTAACGTGGCTCAAACACACACCATGGCTCAGTGACTTGCATTTGGTTACTGCAATACTTTGCACCAGATTAAATAATCAACCTTTGGCTGTTTGTCACACATAATTTTCCCCATCTTTAATGGTGTGCTCCATAAATACTGTTTCGCCATTGTGTGGATATTAAAATCAGAGCCAGACATGACTGAATAGGAATTTAGCCATCTCAGTCCTGAATACTTTTTAAATTGGTTCAATCTTCATATGCTGAAAATACTCGGTTGTTTAATTTAATTTTTTAAAATTTTCTGGATAGGTGGAGTTGTGTTTTTGCATAGCACCATCGTTTTGGATTTGAGATGCCTAGACAGGCTATCTTATGCTGTAAGCAAAACTTAATTAAAACCCCTGGTTGTTCCAACTTAATTTTCATTGAGGGACTGATTCAAATTGGAATTTTTGGGAATGAGATGCCATAGTCCCATGAAACAACTCTTCCCTGATAGCATGGACAGCTGCAACTTCCTTTAAGGTTATGAGTGGGATTGTGGGGCTCCCTTTCCTCTCAGACCTTTCTCAGCACTGTCAGGGAATTAGTTTTCACCTCTAATGGTGCATTTAGGCTGCTTTCCAAAAGCTTGTTGGCTTTTGTGGGAGCACACGGGAGCTTCAGTCCCCTCAAGGAGAGGCTGAATCCATCCTGGGTACTCCAATGCTCCCACAGGCATCTCCATCCATGGCAGAGGACAGCAGTGCTTTGTGTTCATAACTGACATAACTAATGTTGTGCACAGAGTTGCCTGTTTTCTAAAGACCATGAGAGACTTTGGAAAAGCAAAATTTCACTCAAAGCACATCTAAAAGTTGTGCACTGTTCTTTTTGAATTTTGCTTTTCACAGTCTCAGAATTAGACAAGAGAAGGGCAACTTCCCAAAGAGAAAGAGTGAAAGCTCTTTACTTTCAGTTGCAGTTTTGCAGTCAGCATCTCTGAGCTGTTTTCTTTCATCACTGTATCAAACTCCAACAACAATAAAGTTTCTGCTTGGAGCAGAAGCAGGGCTTTCCACCAAAATCCCTTAGTGCTGTAAAAGCAGACTGAAGAATGAGACATCTGATCTTTGAAACAGCCTTAAACTTTGGTGAGACATGAGCATTGTAAGTGGGATATTTATGACTTTAATAACATCCATTACTGCTATGTTAATAGCCATTTTTAGAAGCAGTAAACTACTTATTAGTAGCTGTATGACTGCAGTTGAAAAAAAAATGAGCTCTGACTTAGGCATGCTAGTACCCCTCAGGCATTAATGTTAGATTCCCACACATGTAAACCAGGTTCGGGAGCTGAGGTGTTTTCACTCTACATTCACTCAGTCTCTGAAAGCCTTGCAAACAGTGTCTGTCATTTATTACAGCCCGGGCAGCACAAACCAGGGCTCTATCTGTCTTTCAAATGAGTCTGTGCTGCTGGGGCCTGTTTCACCAGGAGTCAGATCTGGGAACAGGACTGAGTGGAGCCTGCTGTGGTCCATGCCAGGCTGGGAGCAGCCAATCCCCTCTGCCCAGGGCTGATCTCACTGCCCAGGGCTGATCTCACTGCCCAGGGCTGATCTCACTGCCCAGGGCTGTC
>WEIU01023843.1:311521-344971 GCA_013389925.1 Aegithalos caudatus
TGCCCAGGGCTGTCCCCACTGCCCAGGGCTGTCCCCTCTGTCCAGGGCTGTCCCCTCTGCCCAGGGCTGTCCCCTCTGCTGTGGGGTGGCCGCAAGTGGGCTCACCCTGTATTGAGCCCAGCCTGAGCAAAAATGGGAACTCAGCTGCTGGCTATAGCAGGGACAGCAGAGTGACAAAGCCAGCAGGGAAGTGTTCTGACAAAGTCTATTCTGTGGGATTGATCACCTCTTCTATGTGACGGGACACTGTGGGATAGGAGGGTAATATTTTAGCAATGATCAGTGACTATTTAGCTGTATGGTTAAATGATTGTACATTGATTCACTTGTGCAAGAAAATGCTTCTCCTGTCCTCTGGAAGCACAGCCCTTGATTTGCATCCCCCTTTTCCTCTCTGTCTCTGTGCTCTCCATTTGCCACCTGCCCTGTCTCACTCTGTGCAGCATTGACAATAATGAACATCATCTATTAGCTAACCCAAGGGAAGTTAACATGATCCCAAACTGGGCATGGAATGCTGCTAAGGAACAAGAGGCTGTGTTTTGAAACACTGGTCATTAAGTCCTTTGCTTCAGCTTCTGCTTCCACAGCCTATGTACTTCCTACATTAAAACTGATCACTGCCAAGAAACAGTAGCCAGCTCAGTTATTAATAGGTAAAAAAAATTCTATCTGCATCACGGTATTGCTTCATCCCCAGTAATCTTGTTGAGCTAGGGATTCATGTCCCTGAAAATGCTTGGAATGGCCGGCTGACTCTTGTCCTGGAGAAACATCAATCAGAGACTGTTATCCCTGTCCCACAGCAGCATTCCTTGGAAGCCTGCCACGTGAGGATATCCACTTGTCTGGGCTGCTCTAAGTGTGAAATCTCTGTGTCTGCATGTACACATGCCAAATCGAGTATTTTGTGTGGTTTTCAGTGCTTTTCCTGGTGCATGCTCACCCTATGGAGAGACAGCTGCAGGCACTTGAGACTCAGGCTGCAGAGCAGGGACAGGTTCTGCTCTCCCAGAGGTGCTGGCATTGCCCAGGCTGCCCAGGGAATGGGCACAGCCCCCCAGGGCTGCCAGAGCTCCAGGAGCCTTTGGGGAGCACTGCCAGGGATGCACAGGGGGGGATTGTTGGGGGTCTGGACAGGGACGGAAGCTGGATCTATGATCCCGGTGGCCGTCTTACAATTCAGCATCCTCTGATTCTTTCATTTGAAAATGCTACAAAAAGTCATTTTGCTGTAAGTGTTTGCTGAATCAATGAATCATTTTGTTTTACAGTAGCACCAAAAATATGTCTGCTGGCAACATGCAATAAATCCTGATATTTTCAGTCAAGATATGAAAGGAGAGGAGCAGAATGAAATGTCACCTATATTTCAGTGTTTTTATATTACCTGTATTGGAGAGAAATGTAGAGGAACAGAATAAACGAATTTCATGGAGCTGATTCCAAATACCAAGAAATTATGCAATGGAAAAATAAGTGACAGGAACTGAAGCTGAAGGCAAGTCTGATTTTGAAATTAGGAGAGGAAGAAAACTCAAGTAGCAACGTGCAAATTTATGAAGATTTCTAGGAAAAAGAACTGTAATTTTGAATTGGATGAGGCAGAAAGGAGATGTCCAACATTTCAGGTGACCCAAGTTAGACAATGAGCAGTTCAGCAACCATGGTTTTGCTGTGAAACAAAGATAAATACGAGTTTGCTGGAAAAACTAGAGAAAAGAAAGTTCCAGCATTCATTGTATGAGATCTCTGATGACAGATTTTGGTGAAAATTTCATTAAAAAATTTAATTTCATGCAAATCAGAGGATTGCTTTCTAATTTAGGAAGTCACAGCATTGCATACAGGAGTAGATAGTCCACTGCTCTGAGCCTGTAAGCTGCTATTAACAGAGCAAGTAATTAAAATATTTAAATTAGTGTGAGACAGGGATTACAACAGGAAACTTTCAGAGTCAGTTGATGGTTTATCATTTTTTTTTATGAGCTTGAGGCTGACTTCAGTTTCCAGTGTGGTTTCTCTCGTGAGGCTCAAGGTGGAAATCAAACTAAGGTGTTGCAACTCCAAGTATTAATTTACAATGGAAGTTTGCACCCAGACATGGAAATGCAAAGAATAACAAAGCCAGAAAACTCTTGATTATATATTTGCAGGTAATTTCTAGTGTACATGTGATTTCTGTAATCCTTTAGGCTGAATCTGGCTAAAGCAGACTGTCCTGACTTGTGTGAAACTCAACACTTGCCAAGACAGGTTTGGTCTTTGCTGTCTGGGATGTTCCATTTGTGATTTTAACCCATTCTCTCTAAAATGTTCTTCCTGCCACTCACTTTATGCAGAGCACCAATATCAAAATATAATCCAAGCAAAATTATTCTATTTTATTTCTAAAATAGATAGTATTTCTATTTGATTTTCACAATTTTAATGATGAATGCTCAGTTCAGGATCTTGAGCTTAAAATACTTTAGGTAAAATAAATATATTTGTGCCTTGTTTGATGATTCACAATTTGAGGGAAATGTCAGATTAAAAGCTACACTTAGGTAATATGCCTCATTAGGCTTCTTCTAAAAGGAGATATGAATATTCAAAATTAATGTGGCAAATCCATATAAGGAAAGAATGACTTGTCAGACTTATTATAGATTTTTTAGGCCATCCTTTGAATTAGAAATTTAATATAATGTAATATCTTGCACATATATATATATGGCTTGTATTTAATTCCATTTGTAATTTCCATTAAAGCCTGTCATTAATTCAGCTTAAAAAAATCTTTGTGGGTCATATATATAATGTATGTGGGATGGGTGAAATATATACTGAGTATTCCTAGGTCTAAAAGTTACAACTTTAGCTACAGTGTTGGTATGGGAATGATGTGCTTTAGCTATTTCCTGGGATGATGAGGTGAGCTCTAAAGAGGATATTTTCCCTGTGCACACTATATTAAATAACAAGTTATGCAAAGTAAATGCTTACTTTGAAGCAGTGTGGGTTAACTACATACATTTTATTATGAAAGCACAGCTATGATTAGCAGGGTTATGTACTCTATTCTCACAGGATAAGAGTTCATGTGTAGTAAATCAAACATAACCATATATAAATGCTGTCTTTTATAGATTTGCCCTCCAAACACGTGTTGGATGAGCATGACACAATAAAAAGTATCAGTTCTCCCCCACTGCTGGCCTGGGCCCTGCCTTTATGAGATACTTTTCTGGCTGGGCAATGAATGGGATGGAGATACCTCAGGAAATAAAACATACTGGAGGTTGCTCAACCACATACTCCTGTTTATTCTCAATAAATATGTCATGAGACTTCATTAGAGCAATAAAACAAGACTAAAACTCAGACTAGGACACAAGGGAGAACTGCACATCCTCAAAATCCTTCCTGGATTTCACATCACACTTTACAAGAGCTGAGGGTTTCTTGTCAAAGTATTGACAACTGGCAGGCCTGCTGTGGGAGATTGATTTCTAACACCTATTCTGTTTATAAAAGAAAAAGGTGCTACCTCGTTAAATCAGATGGAACATGAGAGCAAACCTGAAGGGAGGAAAAAGGCCAGTGGCTTGGAAATGTGATATCCACAGAAAGTTGCCTAATTACAAGCAGGCTGGCTAGAGAAAGAGCCAAGCTAAACAACCCCTGGCATTGCTGGGTAGCCTGAGGCTCTGCTGGCAGCAGCTCTCCTCCAAGCAGGGCAGGCTTAGGGCAGCTCTTGGTACCCTCTGCTCCTTGTTAGACCAGAGCCTTTGCTGGGCTTATCCTCATTTCTTTGGGGACTGGAATTTATCTAAAGACTGTCCTTTACATTTTCTGTGTGAAGTTAAGTAGGTAAAAACCCTCCTGAAATCCTAATGTTTCCAGGAGGTGACTTGCTTTGGTATTTGGAGGGTGATATGAGACCTGTCAGAAATCTGCCCTTGACAGACAAGAAATGCTGGCAAGAAGCAACTAAACAAATAATGCAGATAAGAACAAGATCATGACATCAGTGAAGTGGTAAAATACTCATTAGAAGCCTCACTTCAGGTTTTTCAGTTGATGATCTCAGGCAGAACAGAGCAGAGATGAGAACGGATGCTCAAGTCTTTGGAGTCATAGAATCTTAGAATTTGGAAAAGATGTGTGTTGGAGGTTGGGTATTGTTTCCTTTGTGTTAGTTGAATTTTTTCCATTAAGTTGCTAGGTAACTAATTGCTGGGTACTTAACCAAAACAAGAGAGTGGTCAAGCACGAGTTTTGGGGCTGATATTTTCTCATAATGGGCCGTTAATACTCACTAATGACCTGACATATTACATCATCCCACTGTGAGATGCTCAGCCCAGCTGGGGGGAACCCGAGCATCCCTACCTAGATAAAAAGGGGAGACATAAGAACAGCAGGACCTTCATTTTTTCCACTGGATTCCCAGAGGAAGACTGGACCCATCCTGTCACCACTGGACTTTCTTCAGGACCATCTCTACTCCACAGAACTGTGTCTGTTACTCCAGGACGATTCATCTGGACTGCTTCTAACACCCTGACCAACAGGGTGTCAGGTCACGTTTTTCTGGGGTTTTTGTTTGTTTTTACTTGCATGTTTATTTTATTTTCTGTACTATTATATTTGTATTTTTCATATTCCGATTAAAAGGCTGTTATTCCTATTCCCAAAACTTCGCCTGGAGCCCCTAATTGCAAAATTACAATAATTTGAGGGAGGGGTTTGCCTTCTCTATTCAAAGGTAACTTCCAGCTTTTGCTGGCAGATACCTGTCTTTCAAAACCAGGACAATGTGTAAGATCAGCAAGTCCAGCCATTCACACCTCATTTAGGCTGCCAAACATGCTGAGAAGAAGTTCCTGCCTTGACCTTGGCTGGTTTGGGGTCAGATCTCAAGCAGGTCATAATTTTAGGTAAGACACTGATTTTATACTTATAACCTTACTTCCACCTTGACAGGATGAGACAAAACAGCCTCAAGTTGTGACAGGGAGGTTTAGTTTATTTATTAGGAAACATTTCTTTACCTGAAAGGTTGTCAGACATTGGAAGAGGCTGCCCAGGGCAGTGGTGGAGTCACCACCCCTGGAAGAGATTCTACTGAACTTCTGAGCTTCCCTATTTTTCTTATAATTTATGGAATACATCAATATGAAATGTTTATATTGGCCGTGCATAAAATCCTGCTGTTTGCTCTCCATGGAACACCGCTGTAGTGTAGGGAATACTGAAAATATTCCCTTTTATTGATCTGCCTGGACCTGTGGAGTTTGAGGAATGTTCTTTCTTACAGTAGTGATTCTGTACCATGTACCCATGCAAGTATCAGTGGCATTGGTGTTACATCCATGTATTACTTTGAGTGATTCATTATCCCTTTTTCCTTGGATTTTTTAAGTAATGGAAAACTGCACAGAAACACTTCTCAAACAACCCTTGATCCCACTTCTGCTCACTGCAGTGTCCTCCACTGAAATTGTAAAAATACAGTTCCTGAACATGCCCTTAGCACACAGATAGATAACTAATAGTCTTTATATCTATCAATCTCCCAAATTATGAATTTCATGTAATGAAGTTTTCTGTACGATAATTTTGCAGATTATATGATAATCACTGAAAATTAAAAATAAATCTGCGAAGGTGTTACTTGGAAGTGAGCAGGAGAGAAATTAGCTCCTCCTCTCTTTTTTGCTGAAAATGAGTTTAATGCCCTCCCATTATCAGTATTTTAGAAACTCACTTTTACTTGTCATGCTCCACACCATGAGCAAACCTTTGCTTAGGCCCTCCAGTGAGGTAATTACCCAAATCTCATTTCATTTGTATGAATTGTGGATGGTGTCAAAATGTCTCTTTACTCATTTTTAAGGTCAGTGTTGGTAATCTTGAAGACTTATTAGTATTGATAAAATAAGATGTTCCCTTGCATAGCCCATCATTGCTGTTAATTACATTTTGCTTTAGCGAGTGGCAAAAATGGCCTGTGTGAAGTGGACTGATAAGAACATTGGCACAAGGTTTATTAATTATAATTGTAATTGGCAATTATTCACTTTTGCAGGTTATATTTCTTCAAATGCAGTGACTCCTTGAAATGGGACTTTGTGTTGATGGCTGTGGCCCATTCTTGTCCATGAGCCATCCCCAAAACTTTGGAATCTCTATATATACCAGTAGGTTCTAATTAGCTGCATGATTTTCATGAAAAGTCATTAAAACTCAGCTCTATACAGAATTGTTGCCAGCCACATTATTTTTTTAAAGAAGCATTTGGCAGTGAATCCTTGAATCCCTATTCTATATGAGATTTTCCTTCTATTGGATATACAGATGCTCCAAATATTGTAGGAGAAAATAAAAAGCCACTGATTTATCTTTCAAAAGATCCTGATCTCTCATGCTTTTATCTTATCTGAATACTAGTGAGCAAACTAAATCAGATTAAAGGGGGAAATGTTTGTCTCTTATCCCTTAGACTTGGTGAAATCTGGGCTTATCTGCTGAGTGTCAGCTATATTTGTGCTTCAAATTCCAAACATCTGTTTTCGAGCAGTGCTTTTGTTTTTTATTAACCTCCATCACAGCCCAGCATCTGGGCAGGGATTCTGGGTCAGAACTCTGAAAGCCTTCAATACACAACATATTGACGGATGGCAGAGTTGTGTGGGCACCTCTGAGAGGGAAGGGGAAATCCAGGTACAGCAAGAATGGTTTAGTGCAAAATTCATTTCTATTCCCTTTTATTTCCCTGTAGGCTCTTTCATTTCTAGTGGAAACTTGTCCTCCTGACATCTTAATGAGGAATTGTAGCTGCATCATGATAGTACCATGGACATTCCAGCTATTTTTATGGAGAAAGCATAATTCAAGTGATCATGAAATGATGAACAGTCTCTTAAACTGCAGCATCCCACAGGGTTAAATGCTACCTGTAAGAACCAATTTAATTTCTGAGATTATGTAATATTTATTTCTGAAGGAGAGGATGCCCAAAACATAAACCGAAGTAGACAATGTTGTTTACCTGAATTAGCTGGGTTTGAAATACAACCAGCACTGAAGCAGAAGTAAAGTTTGTAAGTTTATCCTCAATGGCAGTAACAGATGAAATAAATGTTCTCTTTGTTTAACTACATATTGCTTTGCTCAAAAAAATTGCAGCTTATCTTACCACAGATTAATTATGATCAATTATTAATTTAAATTATCAATATCATATTTTAATTAAAATAATAATATTTTGAAATTTGCTTTTAGGAGGGGAATGTTCCTTTTTTTTTCAAATTAGAATAATGAACCTATATATGAGCTCTTCCTTCTTACTATTCTAAAGAATTATATTAAAACCCTCGATGGCACTTTGTGATATGGTTTAGTGGGCATAGTGGTAATCTGTCAAAAGTTTGACTTGATGGATTTGAAGATCTTTTCCAAACGTAATGATTCCATGATATTATGCAGAAGTAGCTGCTTTATTGCTTCTGGTGTTCAGGGTGCACTTTACATGTTTTCTGCTCTTTATAATGTCAATAATTTTAAGCTCAGTGTATTGCAGCTGTAGAAATACTGTTTCTTAACGACTTCACAGCATGATGCCAGCCTGTCAGTGTGGGTTTCCAGTCTAGGGAAAACAGAAATAGCTTTTCCAAACTTCAGGTGGTCACTGACTTTTGTGGTCAGATCCGTATTTAGGTAAATAATGAAAATACTCAGGGTGCCCAGAGCAGCTGTGGCTGCTCCCGGGTGCCTGGCAGTGTCCAAGGCCAGGTTGGTGTGGGTCTGATTTTCTGAGTCCGGAGTTTTCAGCCTGTTAGTAGCTGATTTCTTCTTCTCTTGAGAGAATTCATTCCTCTCAAGCACAGTGAATGTAAATAAGTCTTATATTTTTTTCATAACACATCTAGGTTTTCATAGCAACCCTCTCACAGGTGTTGTTTCTATTATTTAACCAATGAAGAGAAATGTTGTCTTTACTGACCAATTATATGGTTCCTTAGTGCAGCATGTTATAAAAGGGCTCTGCAAAACTGTAAATAAAGCCCTTCTGATCTTTCTTCTACCTGGAGTCAAGCTTTTAGTGTCCAACAGCGACAGGTTGGACACTGGGGCTTGGAGCAGCCTGGGACAGTGGAAGTGTCCCTGCCCACGGCAGGGGGTGGGACGGGATGGACTTTAATTCCCCTTCCAACCCAAATAATTCTGGAATTCTAAAATCCAAATTTAGCTGGTAAAAACAAAACAAAGCAAAACCAAACCTCAATATCTTTTTAACTCTTTAGTTGTTTGGTTTTTTCCTTCATTGAACAGTGTGTGCCAGACCAGAAAATCTCCAACTGCTGTCCCTTGGTGACTCATGGCTATTTTACTGATTGAATGTTATTGGCTAGTTCTCTTGTTTCAAGGTATTAAATCAAAATAAGACTGTGGGGCATTTGTGTTCTTTTGCATCCTGCACCAGTAAACAAAAGGAAGGTATTTCATGCCACTCACCTGTGTGGTGCTGACCTGCAAAACACCATCCATTGTGTTGATGCATTTTCAAAACTGCAACTAAAGAATTTTATTATAATAATCTTACAATAAAATCATGCAGTTCTACTATAGACTGAGAAGACTTTTGCACAGCTTTATGTGCTCAATATGGTTTAGCAAACATTCTGAAAACGAAATCAAATGCCATTAGCAGGATTACTGTTCTTTCCTGTCCATCATTGGTAGCAAGACTTGGAAACATTTGTGGTGGGATCAGAGAGATTTCCAGATGCTCAAGCATTACTGCTAACAGTAAAGAACATCCCTAAATTCTTAACTGCTTTAAATGATGCCCTGTGTCACTGAAAGTATTTGAACAATGCAGTCATTAAGGGTTATCACCGGGATCGCTGCAGCTCCTGGCAGCTTTATACCCTGCTTTCCAAAATTGTCTGAGTAGTGTTTTATTTCTAAGGAATATCTTGTCAGAGAATATATCTGAAAGAAGGCAATATTTTGGTGCAGTAGAATCACAGAATGTGGGAAGGGACGAACAAGGGTCATTGATCCAGCTCCTGCACAGACCCCCCCAACAATCCCCCCTGTGCATCCCTGGCAATGCTGTCCAAAGGCTCCTGGAGCTCTGGCAGCCCCGGGGCCGTGCCCATTCCCTGGGGAGCCTGTTCTGCTGACTCAGATCCACCTGGCCGTCCACAAGGACCCCCGGGTCCCTTCCCATGGCCACTCTCCAGCCTCCCATTCCCAGTCTGTCCATACATCCGTGCTGCCCCTGCTGTACATCACTCCTCTGGTGATTCTGGCCCTCTCATTTGTCAAGGTCTCTGTTTGACATGATTTGCTGAAGAGAGCAATTGTGACACCGAATTTCAACAAACCTTTTGCCCCTAAGCATCTTCTCTGCAGCGAGAGCTCTGGGAATACCTTGCTGTATTAGCAGATGTGTTTCCATTGCTTGTGCAGCACCAGCCCAAACAAGCTGTCTCTGATTCCTATCAGGTATCCAAACTTTCTTATTGCTTCATTTGGGGGATGGATGTGCTAGCACTGTCTCTGCTGCTGTCAGTGATTTGGGGGAGGATTTATTGTGGTCACTGGTGCCAGTGGGCTTGAGAACAGTTCTTTGTGAAGCAGCAGAGAATAAATGCGGTGTGCAAAATCCCTGTGAGTGCTTATGCAGCAGGTACAAACACCTGGTGCCACATCTCCCAGCTGTGGTCAAGCTGGACTGAAGTGCTGCTGATACCAAATATCAGTGAGTTTATCAGGGCAGGGTCACAGTAAAGGAGAAGTGAATAAAACACCTGCTTTATTACTTTATGTTTTGTATAATTTTGCCTACTTGTTTTTCATTATTTTCTTCCCATTCTATCACAATGGGTGAGACTTGAGCACTGTCACTGCACCAAGCACTTCAGGAAGGTTTTTAGTCCATCAACAGCAGAATAAAATTATCCTGTACAGGATCTAGCAGTTATAACATGCACCAGCACTTGAAGTTTATATGTGCAAGTCTTTGCTTGAATTAAGTCACACAAAATATTCAACGTTATAATCTTGGCTCAGAATCACCTCAGTGATAATGAGTATCCACACAATGACTTTCAGGATCCACCTGAAGATCCAATGTGTAATTAGCATTTAAAATTCAGACAATGCATTTATTTGGAGTGGAAAAAGAGTGGAGTTGTAGGGTTTGTTTTTTCTTTTTCATGCCTATTTACACAAATATCTGAAGAGAAGTCAGACATTTGAGTTTTTACATATGGTTGGAAGTTTTTAGAATGTTTTTACTTGTTTAGATCCTCAGTGTCATTTAAAAGTAGTCAAATAGTTTCTGCAGTGTTTTACTGAGGGTGCTTCTGGCAAATCCATCGCACACAGTACTTCAACCTTCAGGTACAGGAAAAATGGTGTTTAAAGGGTCATTTCTTACCTCTAATCATTTCTTACTTCTACCTGATGTTATCAAAGCAATCCCTTCCTTTAAAGCTGAGACACATCAGATGATGTGTCCACACCATTATTTCATCCCCCAGTGGAATGTGCCAGTCCTGCTGCAGTGAAGGGAGCCCCACAGTACACTTCCAGCACAGAAATTGCATGGAGGTCGATGTGTCTGCTGCCTTTAGGGAGCCCAGAGAACAGCTCCCAAAGAGCCACAGCACATTTTCCAAGCTGGAGCAGGTACCACAGTCAGGTTATTACATAACTGGCTGCAGAGGAAGTGCTTCCTGACATTTTTATGCCATATGAGACCTGAAGTCTGTGGAACAAGTTGCACAGTGTGTTAATTCTTGTTATATCAGGTTAGAAGAGGATCAACCTGAAAGCGCTTTTTGCTGTCATCATACATAGGAATAACTGCAAAAATAACTTGTTCCTGGAACTGGGGAAACATCCTGGGGGAACTGGAGCCTACGGTGTCTGTCCAAACCAGCAAGCGCAGAGCATCTCAGCGTGGCAGTGTCCAGTGAGCATGTGCAGCTGGGAAGGGTTGCAGAAGTGGCATTTTTAATTAGAGAGGCCCCAGCCAGAGTTACAACGACAGCATGGGCATAGCTGAAGAATCCCTGGTTCCCTGGGGAACATTGCTGCAGCCCTGTCACAGCACTGGCATCACAGCAGATTCTCATCTGTATGCCCAGGACGTGGTGCACAAACTGGAGCTCAAACACCACATCATTTCACAACTGTACACGGTTTTATTCCTTTTATTTCAGGGGAGTTAATGCCATTGAGGATGTAGGTGAAGGGTTTGACTACAAACCATTACTATTGACACCATCCCTGGCAAATGCCTCTCATTCCCTCGCTTGTCCTCTGCCCCTCCAAGCAAGCACACTGATGATTATTTTTTCAGCAACATTATCTGGTTTGCAAATTGAAGTCAAAGCTCTGAAAGGTTTGGGGATAGCAAAAACTGACTTGAGACTGTTCAACAGAAGGACAATAAAACAATATTCCAAAGCAGCCTTTGTGTTGGCTCATCCATGGTATGCTTGCTTTTAAATGTCTCTTCAAAATAATGGCATTATTTATGAAAAAAGAGAAAGTTCTGGGCCCCAGTGCTATAAAACTGATCCACTGTGTAAAAAAAAAAAAAAAGTCATAAAGAAAATTAGACATTTTAAAAGAAGTTATGAAAGAAGGAGTTTTTACATTTTAATATGAAAAACATACACAATGCCTTTTCTTTGGCTGAATACTGTCCACAGTAAATTTAATTATTGTTATCCAGCATCCAATTTGTCACCTCTAATCAGGCACCTTTATTTTATATTTTTTACATGCTCAATAACTCTTCAAATTGCTCTCACCAGATGAAGGATGTCATGCCCTTTAAGACACTTTCCTTCTGGGGAGAAGAACAACTTCTCGAGCAAGTTTCCCAAAATTGTGAAAGCCTTCTGATAGCAGTAATTTTAAAGAATGACAGTATAGGTAGAATATTCCTGTCTTTTTCAATTTCTTTTAGCCATGTGTTGTGTAATGTCTTTTTATTATATTAGAATCTTTCATTTTTGAGACTAACTGCACATGAAACCCTGGGCTTCTCAAGCTCCTTCTGCCATTTGGAGTCAAAGTGAAGCAATTTTTCCAGCATCATTTCTCCGTTGTTATCTTGCCTTTCTATCAGCTTCTCCATTAGCTCAATTTTAGGCCTGCTACAATTTTTACTGCTACTATTATGTATGGATTATTAAATCATTTGCTATTCTCCAAATATATTTGAGCATAATTTGTCTAATTTTGAAAGGCTGAAACCTCACCTCAGTGTTATCACACTGCTAATCAAGGAAATAATTGCATAAAATAATCCAGAATAAGATGCATAATAATTCAGATTTAAGGATGCAATCTATTTGTGGTTATAGAAGACATTATTTGTTTATATGGTTGGTTATTCTATTCCCTGCAATTACTTGAGAGTTTCAATATGGGAATAAAAGAGCCCAGGGCATAAATGAGACAGTGCTGTAAAATTCCCTTGTTTTTGCCATTGGATGATTCAATTGATGTGTTTTAACAAATTGTGGGGTGGCCAAATGAGGAGGGTTTGAGCTGTGCCCTCAGTGCAGTCAGCCACCAAGTCCAGGGGTGGTGACAAATGGGGGAGTGCTCCAAATGTGTCCCCAAGGAGAGTGACTTGGAAGTGTCTGCACATTCACTGCAGCTTCCAGGTGTCCTAAGGAACCTCTGGAGGCTGGAATTTCCTCAGCTTCACCCTTTCTCTACCATCTGTTGCAGTGCAGAGAGCTCCTGCACAAGTGTGTGCTGCTGCAATCCGTCAGATGCTGCAGCTCTGCCAAAGGCTCGTGCAAACACCAGGGGATGTCATTAGCACAGGAGGATTAATTGGTTTGGCAGGGACACCTACAGCACTGTGAAGTGTTTTGTTCTCCCAATAAAGATGTGGAGTCAGTGGAATTATCTGTTTGTAAGCAGAAAACCAGTGAGGTCCAAATTTCTTAAAGAGCTAGGAAGTTACGAGAGAGATTTGAGTCTGGTGGATGCACAGAATGAGTGACTCCAGTTGTGCTCAGCAGGTAAAAGACAGGAAGCTTGCAGTGTAGGAACCCCTGTAAAATTGGGAATAAAGTGTTTCTGGATTTGAATGATTCATTGTAATATTATAATAAGACTCCCCTGACATTTATACACTTTCCACACCATTTTCAGCCATAGAAAATAAAACCTCATACACATCCAAGAATAGAATTTGACCATGTTTTACACAGTCTTTACATATTAAATAACTGTGCCCTGTATAAACACAGGGGAAAAAATATCAATGTCTGATTCTAAAACTGAAGCAAAATAATTTCTTTAGCATTTGTCTAACTTAAAAATTACACAATTTCAATATGTAAGGGTCCATTATTTCAGATTCAGTGATCATCTGAGCAGTTGGAGCACATTGCTCTGCAGAGATATGTTTTGTTCCCCATGTATAAAAGACATAATAGCTGGTCTTCTGCCTTACTGGATGACTTAAGTGAAATTTACTTAAGGTGTTAAGTCAATAAACACTGGTTGATGAGCTCATTCATTTTGTTTGTGATGATATAACAAGTGTAAACATCCTCTATAGCTGAAGATATATTACCTTGAATTATATTTAACAGCTTGGTATGAAACAATCATTGTATCTTCCCATCTCTTATGGACAATGTTTATATTCCATTAAAATCTGTGCTTTAATTTTCATGGTGTTACAAGGTATTGGCTTCAGAGTTGCAATGCTCCTGCTCTTGGCTGCTCCTCAGCAGACAGGGATATGTCCACACAGGCAAGTAGGTTTATTTTTTGTTTTGTTTTTGGTTTTGTTTTTGTTTTTTTTTAATTTGAGGTGCAAGAATGAAATCTGAGCATCAGGCTATCACTTCATGGGGTCACAGAATGGCCTGGGTGGGAAAGGGACCTTAAATCCCATCCAGTTCCACCCCTGCCATGGCAGGGACACCTCCCACTGTCCCAGGCTGCTCCAACCCCAGTGTCCAACCTGGCCTTGGGCACTGCCAGGGATCCAGGGGCAGCCACAGCTGCTCTGGGCACCCTGTGCCAGGGCCTGCCCACCCTCCCAGGGAACAATGAAGGATCAGAAATAGCTGCTTGGTGTCAATATGTGCTGGGTTAAAACATAAATGCAGCTTCCCTGCTTATAAACCTGCAGGTGTTGTAAGCTTGAATCTTGCATTGCATAATCCTGAATCCATAACTCAAGGGTGAAATTGTGTCCTTTATGCCATTGATTTCTGTGGGCTTGTAGTTTCTCCAAAGATGAATAATGTTGGAACAAAATGGTAGTGTTAAGCAGTAAAGTATCATCACTAAGAGGGTTTGCTTAAAAAGGTCAAATAAGAATATGTCACCCCTCTTTGATTAATAGCTCATGGTGTTAGTAGATATTGATTGCATTTAAGAGCCTGTGAGTAAGAGGCAATTTAAGTTATCTTCAACATCTTCACAAGAAATAAGGTTCCTATGAAGGCAGATCCCCACAGGGGCCATTACTGTGGATCCAGTCTGAGGAAGAGGAGATAGCAAAAGAGATTTACCCACTTTGTACAAACCAAAGTGGTACAGGCATCAGTTGCCCCCCATCTGCTCTGCCCAGCCTCTGTATCCATTCCAGCACTGTGACTGTCCAGCATTTTTCCTTTTTGTCTCTCAATTTCCAATCAGAGTGTGGTCCCCAGCTTCTGGCATCTCAGGGTAAAATATTTTCTTCAAGTATTGTAGGACAGAATAACCAACATACACCACCTTATTGAACACATTTTCAAAGTCTTCTGGGAAATTTGTCACTCATTTATGTTTTATTTATGGTAATTACAATTTGCCATTCTGGAGCTGATGTACGAGAATGATCTGCACTCATCAGATTTTGTCTTATTCATTAAACTGTAACAGCTTCAAATTTTGGATTTCCTTAGTACAAAGTTTGCAGAATTTAGGAGATCTTGTGTCGCATAATTGAGCAGGGAGACCCCAGATCTTTGCTTCCAGAAGGCAAAGCTGTGCTGAGAAAACAGTAGTGAAGGATTTTCTCCCCATTTTAACCACCTCTCTTTGCAATTCCATGCTGGGAAGTGCATTACTCAAGGGGAAGACTATTTTTGTCCTGGCTGTGGGAAAGTCAGGCACTTTCACCACACACTTTTCTTTGCAGAAAATAATCTAAAATCTGCTGTTCTGTCAACATGGAGAGATCTGCTGTGTGTAATGGGGTGAATACAGAATTATAAGCTAATAATTGTCTTTTAGTGAAGATATGCATTTTCCAAAGCTTATTTCCATTAAGAATCAAATGTGGTCACTACAATTTTTGAAAGAAAAACTCTTACACTGTTTCTGGTTTACAATCTCTTGGTATTTCACAGCTACAGTACAGGTATAATGGGCATTACTATTTTGAAGGTGTTTTCAAGATCAAGCAAGGTTCTTGGGGAAGAAATTGGAGGTTTTCTGAACGGAAAGAGCAAATCTTAACAGGGAAACTCCCCATACATGGCATATGCACATGTCAGTTCTATATCTGCATGTCATTATGTGACAGCTCTGGTTTTAAAGTATTAAGTACATTCAAATTTAGCTTAAATGCTACTAATTCCATCTTCGTGGTCAGAATCAGCTTCTTTAATTGGCTTGGGTCATCCCATCCCAAAAAAATATTCACATGAGTAGATGCAGTAAGATTTTCCCAGTGTTTTCTCAGCCTGGCTGGTTCACTTTGAGAGGTTATTTTAAAGTTTACTTGTGATGTTTGGGAGACATCACTGCCTCTATGAAGATGCCATTTCCCTGATGTTTTAAGATAGTATTTGGGAAAAGAAATCACACTTTGCACCCTGCCTCATACCTCATATCTCATTTAGAGTTCTGCACAGGGCCAAAATTGTGCCATGTAAACTGATTTCAGAGCAGTAAGTTTGCTGCTAAAATCACAATGAAAACTTTCCAGTGCTTAATTCTACCATACCAACAGCTGAACTCCTACTCAGTTTTGTCAAATACATAAACCAGGGTTTGCCCACAAGCAAAAAGCCCTCTAATAAAAGTGAGGCAGAAATTGGATGCATTTTGGGGTTTTATAAATGGAATACAAATGTGTCCACACACAAACTAAGCAAAGGGATGCACATCATCCCTTTGTCCCAGAGCAGCCCAGGATTATTTATTTAAATCAACAATAGGGCATTGGTCTGAAAACCAGCAACTTTTGGAAAGCAGATTAATTACACCAAAAAATGGCACAAGTTTGAAAGTGCAACCACATCCTCATGCCTTCAGATAAAAGTAAGCTCATGAATTTTTTGTGTGTTATTTCTTCTAAATATTTCCTGGATCCAGCAGAGAAAGAGTGACTTGCAGTGATAATCTGATAAGACATTGAATTTCTATTAATTACTGCAACTGTTTTATGTGTTTGTCTCATGAATTAAGCATTTTTGCTTAGATTCTGATTATTTTTCACCTTTCATTACTAATGTACTATCAAATAATTGTCAAAAAACAGCAAGACTGATAAACATTTAACATCAAGGAGGTATATTTATTTATTTATGAATTTTTTGAGCACAACGGTAATGGGAGTAGTGACAAATTTCATGTTTCATTGACAAGTTACTTTGAATTTCAGAATATACGAGTATTTAAAACAACAATTAACTCCCAGGTGGTTTTGGCATGCCAAAGACAAATGAATCATGCATGAGTACTAATGAGGTTTCCAGACTGTCAGCTCTGCTTTCTCTGCTGCTCCCATGACTTAAGTTTGGATTGATTGGATTTGTTTTAATTTTTAGGTATTTCCTTTGAAGTGATGAATCACAGCCACAGGTACCATAAGCTGTGCTCAGGGGGATGCACTGAACAACTTGAGCTGATGGGAGCTGCCCCTGCCCAGGGCAGGGCTTGGGACAAGAGGATTTTTATAAGTCCCTTCCAACCCAGGCCTCTCCAGGATTCTGTAACCCATTCCACAATAAAGCCTTGGACTGATATTTACCTGAGAATTCCTTACTAGGCAATGGACAGATTGTTTTTCCAGAGCCATTTCATGAGCAGGAGAGAATAGTGGTGATTTTCGAATCCAAAGCAGTTTTCTCGTTCAATAGTATCTCATAACCACACAAAAAAATATGTGCAAATGTCAACAGAATTAGGGATTATTTGATTGAGACCAGATGAATTCCATTGGGATTTTCTTTTTGTGCATGTAAGTAATTGAATAATTCAGAAGTTACTGAGGAATGATCACTCCACTTAACAAGCCCTGGAGTGATCCAAAAGAGTAGCAAATATTATCCTGAAGGATAATTAGACATTTTACACAAGAAAATTAATATTCCGAAGCATAGATGAGGGCAGTAGTTAGCAAAGCAACTGGAATGGGTTGGAGTCATGGGAGAGCTGCTATCTTATGTGGATCTCTTATACTCAAAAAGCCAGAAGTTTTATTGTTATAGAGAGTAATCTTCAGAATTGTATTCTTGTTAATGTAATATGTGAATTCTCCTTTGACAGTGGGTGGTGGGTGGCCTCTGTTTCCTGCTGAGATTGCCCATATATGGTTGAAACTTGTATATATAGACTTTGGGAATATTAAATATGAGGATTTGGGTAGCTCTGGTCCAACACAGCAGGACAATTCAATATTTTAGCTCCTCATTTGCACTGTGGGTAACAATAGAAAATAATGGAAAACATTCTGGGGAGTTCACAACAAGGAAAAATACTGAGTTCAAAGGAATTATGGATTTTAATTTTATTAATTTAATTATACCTCTGCTCTCTCCACCCCCAAATGAACATACTGCACAGAACTTTTTTTATTTTCCACATGTGCAGTGTCAGGGTCATATGCAGACCCAGTTTCTCCAGAAGAAGCAAGGGATTATTGCACAGGATAAGCAATTTTTCCTACTAAAGATTATTTACATTGCAAATAGTCACAGATGATGTTTAAAAATAGCAAGTGTGGTGTGAGGCACTTTTGATTCCAATCTGAAATTGAGAAGGTTCACAGGGGAAACAATTCTGATTTGTTCTATACAGATGAGGGCCCAGTTCCTGGGAGGTGCCATGGGGCTGGGAGGAGATGTTGCTGTGGGAGTTGTTTCAGCTACCTCTTGTCCATAGCTGGGATGTATTTCAGAAGAAAACCCCATGATTTAAAAAAAAAAAAAAATAGAATTAGCTGATGATAAGTATTATACAAGTTTAGGGATGGGAGATCGAGCTTCAACCTGAGTAGTTTGGTTTTCTCTTGTTATTTATTTTAGCAGGGCATTTATTCTGAATTCTGCCAAAAAGAGCAGTTTGGGGGAAGAGATGTCTCATCTGCAGACAGGTGCTGACATATTAAGAGCAAATGTGTACAGAAATACACTTACCAGTGAATTTGTGATGGGAATTTGTTACATTTAGTTTGTTTTCATATTATAAAACTCTGATAAGTATAAATTCTCACATTAGGATTGTGGAAGACCCATTACCACCCATTTCCAAACTTTCTTCCAGAGGACTTTATTTCTTTACTTTATTTATTCTACCTTTTCAACAGCGCGAATTTTTCCCAATTTGTAAATTCTAATTTTGTCTCCTTCTGATGTCACCTCCTGAAAAGAAATTTTCTGTTTCTGTGAGGCACAAGGTTACCAGTAGCTTTGATGTGTGTTTTCCAAGTGCTCTTGTCTGAAGACAGTCTGCCAGCAGAGTTTAAGGATGACAGTGTTTCATTACAAGGCCTTTGAAGTTCCTGAGGTACCACAACTGGCCGTGATTGAGAATTTGCCTTGATTATTATTTTTCCTGCCAGACTTTTAAGCCGTACAATATCAGCTTTCTTTCAACTTTGCTGCTTAGTTCCTTTTATGGTAAAGCTTAATAGAGTGACCATATGGAGCAGCTGAAAGGCTGCCAAGTGTTTAAATGACAAGGTTATAAATACAGAGACAGCACGGGGGTTTTTCCCCCCCTTAATGTATAGTCCTGTTGGTTTGAGCCAAAGCAGACAATCAGAATATATAACTTGTTTTGCCATTCACTTCATAGACTTTTTTTATGTAGATGTTATCTTAGAGAAATATTTGCAGTTTGGGGAGGGACTATTCCATGGAAGACACCTGTGAGAGCCAAAGGAAAAGTTAGACTTTGAGTTTTGTTTTACAACAAGTTCCTACCAATACTCAATGGCAGAGGGACGTCCCTTCTTCCTCAGCTCTAGTGCTGAGCCCCAGGCATCCTCAGCCATGACCTGCTCTTGTGGGTGGAGAGCAGCTGCCTTCTCTTTGCCTTTTTCTGCTGGGAGTGGGAAGGATGCTCCGTGTGCCTGGAAATAGAGATTTCATGGCTCGTGTCTCCCAGGCAGCAATCTTTGCTTGCTCTGGTCTGTGTTCTCCTGCAGTTCTTGTTGTTGTCCCAGAGCACATGAGGAGACAGGGCTCATTCCTGTCATTGCCTGGACACTCAATCACTTTGGGTTGATAGGAATTAAATTGTTTGTGTGTGTCAGAGAGAGAAAAGCAGAGCAAGCACCTTGCACATGGAGGGAAAGGGATGCTGCTTATGAAAGCTGTTTTTCTTCTCCAGTAATTACGGCAGGAGAGATTTAAACCTTAGAAAGCAAAAGCTTCACATGCTCAGGTCTGTGTGTGCCATCTGCACCTTTGCTCTCTTAATGCACTGTGATATTTTTTGTTATCCAGATTTTATGGTTCTGTTTAATAGGAAATCTGTGGATGTAAAGGCCTGGTAATGTATCAGTAGGATGAATTAGAAGTATATAAAGTTTTTTCTGTTTTTTTCCAGAAGGAATTGGTTTTTCTCAGCCACCCACTTCTGGAGGAGAGCTGCCCTACCCCAGAAACACTGCTAAGGCAGAACCAGCAGTCCTAAAAATAATAATTTGGGTTATTTGCAAACAGATGGCCAGAAACACAAACGATTTCCCTTACAATCGTTATTTATCCCTTTGGCTGCCAATACTCCACTGCACACATCTTTGCTGCTCCATGTTAATAACATCAACTGAAAGGACTTGGAATGTCAGCCCTTACCTGCTACACTCCACAAGTGAGCTGCCAGCTGGGCTGTTTGAGGGAAGCTTTGTGCTTCAAGCATTAGGTCTGGGCTCTGGAGACTTGTGTTCCTACCAGGGTTTTGCCTTAGATTTCCTGTATGACCTTGAACAAATAATACTCCCACAACCTCAGCTGCCCATCTGTTAACACAGGCATGGTAATTATGATGGGAACGAATTTCACTTTGTAGCAGTTCTTAAGGTTGAAGACCCTTCATCAGAAGTGTGGTTCAAGCTGTGGCCCTGGAGACAGATTCCATCTGAGAATGGAATCTCAGATGGTGGTGGAGGACAAGGTGCTTTCTGTGGTGTGATTGCTGAACTGCTAAAGAATAGCAGGAATGCAGGAACCTTAAAGCTGGGCTCAAACCATTCTGTTATTTTATTTTTATTTTTCAGAAGTCCCACACTAGCCATCCCTTGTCCCATCTCTTGACATGACCATTGTACTGCTAACCTCCCCTGGAGACCCAGCATTATTTTTCTCCAGTAAGTTCATCCCAGATATCGAATCACCATGTTTTCCTCTGGCTTTCCTTTGCTTCTGGGTGACTCTGAAAATTGCCTATTTTTATAACTACAGCTCTTTACATCACAAAATTAATCTTTTTTAGCTGTTTAGTGCATCTGAGTACTTTGGGGGATGCGCAGCCTTTGTTAGAGGAGCTGCTGCCTCATGGGACCAGGAGGACCTCAGGGACAGAGCAAAGGAGCCAGGGCTCAGAGCTGACAGATGAATGCTCCATACACACAGCAAACACACCTGTAGTTGTTAATCACCCTGCACACCCAGCTGTTAACCTGCCTGAACTGAACAGTCACTGGCCAGATGTTCTCTGAGAGCAGGCTCTTCTGTCTTTCCCCTCATCCCAGGGGAAACCTACCTTGCACAGATAAGTGCTGTGCTGCCCAAGTGTTCACCCTCATCACCTCCTGCATGCACTGGCCAGTACATCCTGACTCATTAGGCTGTGTGTAACTGCCATGCAGTGAAATCGTCCTAATTTCAAGTATTTTCCTTCCAGTTTCCTATGATCAGCTTTCACTATAAACATTATTTTTGTTTTCTAAGGAGAGTTTTGGCAGCGTTGCAGCATTTTTGTCTGTGTTTATCACTGAGGTATCACCATAGACGTCTCAGGTCTGATGGCCCAGAACAGAGCAAGGTGGTCAGCAGGCCCATCACCCAAAATTTCTTTAAAAATGGGTCATATTGCAGAAGGAAATCACAGCTTAGATGACATGAATTAGTTAAATTTAGTTTGTCTCTAACCATTCTGAAGTAGTGTGGTAGGTGTAAATTATCTCATTGGGATTGTGGAAGACCCATTGCTGTCCATTTCCAAACTCTTCCAGAGCAGTAGAGATGTTCAAGGAGATGATGTAGCACCCTCTATCAAAATGCATTGTATGGAGCATGGAGACTCTCTCATTGTTCTCTAAAAATGCTTTTGTGTGGTTGGTGCTGCGCTGCCATTTTATCTCCCTTTTCTGTGTGTAAGGGAATAAAAAGTTTTCCTTAGCCAAGTGTTTTCCTGTCGGATTTTAAATAGACTGGAGTTCAACTGGGTTTTGGTTCACAAGTCAGTTAGCACTTCAGGGGGAAACTGTCTGCATATGTTTGCATCTCCCGAGTTTTGCTCAGAGTTTCAGATTTGAACAAAACTGAGAGCCCAAAGGAGAACCCAGCTTGAACTGCCAGCACAGTCTGACTTGGGGTTGGAACTATGCAAAATCTCTATATTTAGTTTGGTTTCAAATAGCTACACTAAGTCCTTATGCAGATCCCAGGAGGTGTTTTAAAGTTCGCTCAGTACTTACCCCAAGTTCCCCTGAAATATTTGGCAATTTCAAAGTTTTCTGTACTGCCTGCCAAAATTTTAGGTCTATAAGAAAACCTGATACAAGCATTTTTCTTTCCCCCTGCCCCCTCCAAATCATTCCACTCAAGTAACCCCTAAAGGGCTAAGAGAGAGTGTGAGTTGTGTCTTTCTTGTAGAGACAGATGTGGAGTGAAACCCTGAGAGACTGCAGCCATAGTTTGTCCTTCCACTCCTCCACCACTTCTCATTGATTCCAACAATATTTTCTTAAGTAATAACTGGCTCTGACCTTGGCACCTTGTCCTTTGGAAGCTTTTGTCTGTGTCTCTTTACAGAAAAATAGCAGAGAACAGACTGTGATGTGAATAACCATGGAATGTTTTCCTTGAGCCGGGCTTACCACATAGAGAGCTCCAGCAAGGCACATACATTACTAAAAATAATAGCCTCAAACTATTCCAGTGTCGTTTGTTCATTATTAAGTCTATTACCTCTGTAATGAGGCTGCAATGCTCATGCCTTTCTGGTTCTGTGCAGAGCAGTTTATTAATGGTGCCTTTGTTTCAGAGGGATGGCACAGGGAGCTGAGCCCAGGACTTGGAGCTGCTCAGCAGCAAAGAAGCAGCTACTTGGTGCTGTTTAATATCTGAAATGATTCCATGCCCATAAATCAGCCAGCCATAAATTATGTTTAATGCTGAAAAATAACCACCAAGCAAACAGATCTTTAACCTGTAAATGTTAATTCTGTTTGTTAATACTTAGTGGCTCCAGCAGTGCTTGGAGGCTGCACAGGCTATTATTCATTTTGACTCCATTTCAACCCTTTTGCAGAAAAGCCTCTCCTAGATCTCCCTAAAAATGGGACCTACCTCAGGGCACCCACCATTAAACAAAACTGTGGGAATGGCACAGTCCCAAATTCAGCTCCTACCTGCCCTGGCCAGGACACTGCACTGCAGCTGCCCTGGTGAATGGGATCACATCCCACAGAAACCATGAGCTGGGAGCTGAATTCCAGCCGTCCCTCGGCCCAGCTGCTCACTGCAGGGTGGCTTTGCAGGTGTTTGGCCTTGGGACAGAGCAGCCAGCCTGGCAGAGCCACTGGAGCCAGCCCAGATGACTCTGGGCACTGTCACCTGACTGTGATGCTGAGTGTGGCCAGGGCCCTGTGCCAGCCTGGGGGTGAGGGCCACACTCACACTCCTGGGTGCCTGAAGGGGAAAGCAGGATACAAGCCAGGCTGAATGGAGAAAGTTTTTGCCTTCCTTCTCTGTTTCATTTGCCTCAGCACTCTGCCCCTCCCCTCCCCTTCCCTTGTGCACTCTACCCCTTCAGCTACAACCACCTCCTTTTTTTTTTCACTTTGTGTGTGGGGTGCCTTAATTTTCCTTTGTGTCATGCACATGATTTTGTTCCCACAGATGGATGTTGGAGACGACTCTTGGCTGCAGGATGGAGACAAGACAGGGAGAAGCAGAATATCCCATCAGGGATGCCTTTACTGCCAGCTACACCTAAAGTGTGACTGGATCCCGCTCTGCTTTACTGGTGCACAAATCATTTTGTAAATCAAATCTTTTACATCTGATGCTCCTTTAAATGCTTCCTTTTGATTTAGATCTGCTACTGGATGAGTCAAAAAATTCAAGCACATGTCATTAGGTGTCTACTTACCTTTAAAACTCTGCTATTGAAATATTTGTAGCATAGGATTTTTTCCCTTCCAACCCAAGAATTACTTGGGTTGGAAGGGACATTAAAGATCATCTGCCTCCAACCCTTCTGCCATGGGCAGGGGTGCCAATTGTATTGTCTGGAATATTTTCTGCTTCCAATATTGTTGAAATAATTCTGTCCTTGAGTAAAACTGATTTGCACTTTTCATTCTGGCTTTCTTTGTTCCTTCTAGGCAATAGAAAAATCGAAGAATTTATAAGGTAAAATAATTTTGTACATCAAAAATGCAGCTGGACCTTAAATCTATTTTACATTTAATTCTATTCTATTATTTTGTCCCTGCATTTCACTAAATACAAATGTTTGGAAATGAAGTTGGTTAAAAGATGGCAAAAGTCTGTAGCAAACTTTGCAATTAAATATTTTCCCTTCATTTGCGCAATTAAAAATCTTTGCTAATGCTGCACATATGTGTTTATTCTTACATTGGTAAAGTACCATTTCTGGGGAAAACAGAGGTTTTTTCCTATTTATTCCCTGATGATTGGAAACAGGTCCAACTCATGAACTGAGGTTTGTCCTTTGATGAGATGCAAACTGTATTACCTATATAATACTTTACTGGGTCAATTATTTTGTGGCAAAAATTGACTACCTATGAACTAAAGGAGGCATTTTCATTCTGTAAGTTGAAGTACTTACATCAGAAAAAAATTTCAGTACAGTTCCATTTCATTCCATAAGATAAAATTATGTGGAAATATATATTGGCCTTGATTTAAGCTGCTGCCCAGAAACAGGAAAACCATATATCTCTTTTTTAAAATATAGCAGTTCAAAAAATATCAGAGAAGAGCAAATAACAGAGAAACTGGGCCAACAATAAAACGTAATTGGGAACCAAATGTTAACATTCTACTTATCAAACTCTTACAAGCAGAAGAGAACCTGTAGAATGGTAATTAACACCCACTCATCATAATCTTCTGGAAGATTAAAGAACAGGACCTAACCTCAGTACTTACTTTTGCAAATACAATCTCATCAATTCATCTAATTCCTAAGAGAATGAGGTTTTTATTTCACTTTATTTCACTTCCTCTGCCAGTTTTTTTTTTTTTTTTTTTTTTTTGTTTTTTTTGTTGGTTTTTTTTTTTTCATTGGACTGCTTTTCCCTTTCACCACACACGGATCCCTATCTCACCTAGAGGTGAAAGTTCCTTGGCCTTTCAGTGAACCCAGTTAAGTCTCCACAAAAATAGCTGGGATACCACAGATGCAGGAATTATGAGAGCAGGGTTTATGATGTCTGATAAAGTGAATTTTAGCTCCTGCAGGAATGTGTTATAAAAATCCAGCCATGGAAGGAGCAGAGTTTTCCATTTCTGGCCCAAATGCCACATCTCTCCCACAACTCCATCTCCCCCTCCTTGTGGAAATGTCACACAACTTTTTCTCATTCAAATCACTAAAAATATGTATTTAGTTAGCTTTTCAAAATGCATGTATTACCTAATGACATGATTACTCGACTGCCTAATTTACAAGAAATCACTCGCAGATAAATATAGATGAAGGTCTTATCCATTATATAAGAAGAGAATTATCCATATGTATATAAAAAGAGAATGTGTATGATTTTAACTCGAAGAACACAAAAATTTACCTTAAAGGCTGTCCTGGTTTAGAAAGACAGGTATCTGCCAGCAAAAGCTGGAAATCTCCCTTTGAATAGAGAATGTAAACCCACTCCCCAGAGTGGGTATTCTAATTTTGCAATTAGGGGCTTTCAGGCAAAGATTTGGGAATAGAAATAATAGTTCTTTACTAGGAATATTAAAAAATACAAATGTAATAGTACAGAAAGATAAGTAAAACAAAACAAACAAACAACAACAANAAACAGGATGTCCTAGTGCTCTCACCTTTATCTGGGTAGGAATGCTCGGAGCACCCCTCACTGGGTGGAGCATCTCACAATGGGGTGATGGAATGTCTCATGTCATTGGTGAGCCCTAATGGCCCATTATCAGAAAATATCAGCTCCAAAACGCGTGTTTGGCCACCTCTTGGTTTGATCAAGCGCCCCTAAGCATCCATCAAGTAGTACCCTAGCAACCGGGAAAAATTCCACAAGGACAAAGGAAACAAATCCAAGCCCCAGCAAAGGGTTTATTAGAGTATTTTTTAAAAAAATTTCTGTTTTCCAAACATATTCCTTTAAGAGACTTTTGATTTGGTGTTTTCTGCTGTGTTCTGAGACTTTATAAAATAGAACTGCTTTCATTAACTGAGGAATCTAATTCCTTTTAACATCCAGTACCCTTGCATCTGGCAACATCCATCCCTGCAAACATCCTCTCAGCCATGAACATTTTCTTGGTGTTAGCATGCAAATATTTTCATGCACCATCTTGCTGAGATTTTAGCAGATGCAGATGCAGGTTTCATTTACTGAGTATTTTCTAAATATAACCACAAAATGCCTTCCATGTGATTCTGAGAGTGAAAACATCTCAGCAAATTGACTTTTCCATGGAATTGCTGGTTCTTGGCCAGGAGGTGTTGGTTGAACACTAGTAGGAGCAGATGTAACAAGGCAATGAAGGTGATCATTAATGCTATTACATACATTTGCTGGAGCAAAAATGAAACTTTCAATTTCCATGCCATTAGGAGCCTGCAGAAGGATAAAAATGCAGTTTCCAATCCTCACTCAGATAAATGATTGCTGCTCTCAAACCCTTAAGCAGTTTTAACAAATGATCATTGGCTGGATTCCACTGTTGGACAGTGCCTTCAGAAAAACAGCACTGTTTAAACACATCATCACAGATTCTTAATGAATCCATTCTCCATATCCCTCCCCTATCCTGGTAGGAAACATGGAGCTGAATATGACTGGAAAACTGAACTGATACCAAGATTCTCTAATCTCCCTCTTTGGCTGAATTTATAGATGTGCTTACGTTGATTTGTTATTGAAATTTCTCTTGGTAAAGAGCAATGATATGAGGGAGCTAGAATGACACATGAAATGTAGTCCAAGGTAAATTAAAGTACTTTAGCACAGCAGTTATCTCCTGATTATAACTAAGCACATTAGACAGCTCAGAATCCTTGCAAACACTCAATATATTAAGATGATCAGTCATCAGCAGAGCTCTCTTCGTCTTGCTGCTGTTATGAATCATTTTTATAAGAAAATAAGCTCTTGATTCCTACCTAGGTAGGGAGACTCAAAGGAAAAAAGAAAAAAAAGTTTGTCAAAGGAGGAATGCAAGACACCCCTGGCTGTATTTCCCCTCTGAATTGGTGGGGGCTGCACTAATGGGGAATAATGAGGGGTTAAAGTGACCTTGGTGAATCTGAGGGTGTGACACGGACATTGAAAGAAATAGAAGGGCAAGAGGGAGTGTCCAGCTTGAAAATTACATAACTGCCAGCTGCACACACACAAATAGCTTTTTGTACCTGTCAGGAAGAATGAAAATCTTGTTTTCAATCAAATGATGAGACAGCAGTGTGTCTCCTATCCTAAAAGAGTAAAATCACATGCTCATGTCCCTGGGCATTAGAACTCCATTCCAAGTGAGCATCTGGTACAAAAGACAGCAGAGGAACTTCCCAGAAGCACACCAATCCCTGTCCCTTCCAACACTGCTGCTATTCTGATCTGGTTTCTGAATTATATAAATCCCAGCAAAGGCAAAATAACAGGACTGTTAAAATAAACACACATCTCTAGAAACTTCAGCAGCTGAGCTTTGAAGGGATCTGATGCTATTCCAACAGGTTTCGTTCTCAATAAATTTTTCAAAAGACAGGAGAGTAGACTGGGAACTTGTAGTTTGTTGCTGAAGTTTCAAGGTTCACACCATTCTTTACAATAAAATTGTAGATGCTGGAATATAAAGAAAGATTCAGCCATCAGAGTTGCTTTCTCTACTCTGTGGCTTCATTTTTAGCAGCTGGACAGACTTTCCTCCTGGTCTGCATTTAGTGAGGAACAGCACAGCCATCATCAGTTTTTAAAATAATGTTATGAACTGGGAAATATAGAATGGGGGAGGAGAGACCTGGAGGACATAAAATTAAACTCAGAGTCTGAAATCAATACTTACCATTATGTAAATACAGTCTAAAATAAATATAATCACTTGTATACATATATATCAGAGCAAAATATAAAGTACTGTATTGTGAATAACGTGGAAGCTACAGAGAAACAAAGAAATTGTCATTCAGCATATAAACAAGCCTTTTAAATTTATATTCTGGAATGACAATTCCAGGAAACCAACAAGACTGCACCTCTCAGAAAACATGAGCTTAAACAGACACAGGACAGGCAGGGGACAGCCAAGCATCTGGTTTCTATCAAAGCAGGGTTTGCTCTATCCAGTGCAAATTTATTTGTATTAATGCATGGCCAAGGACTGGTTTTGGAAGCCACTGGTATGCAGGTTCTGATGGGCTGTGTCAGTGACACACCCCTCAGTGACAAACCCCTCAGTGACACACCCCTCAGTGACAAACCCCTCAGTGACACATCCTCAGTGACACATCCTCAGTGACACACCCCTCAGTGACACACACCCCTCAGTGACACACCTCTCAGTGACACATCCTCAGTGACACATCCTCAGTGACACACCCCTCAGTGACACACCTCTCAGTGACACACCCTCAGTGACACACCCCTCAGTGACACACCCCTCAGTGACACACCTCTCAGTGACACACCCCTGGCATGGCTAGAGCAGCACATTTTCCAGAGCACAGGGTGTCCCTGACATCCCAGGTTGCCCAAACCCCTGCAGGTCTTTTCAGCATTAACTACACAGGCAACACCTTCCCTATCCATAACATACATAAACATCTCAGAGCGCAACGAAAATGAAACTGTTCTCCACAAATGAGCACTAATCTTTGGTCTTGGCTCTGCCTTGCCAGAGATCATGGAATCATGGAGTGGTTTGAGTTGGAAGGGATTTCAAAGCTCACCCAGTGCCACCACTGTGATAGCAGGGACACCTCCCACTGTCCCAGGCTGCTCCAAGCCCCAAGGTCCAAGCTGGCCTTGGGCACTGCCAGGGATCCAGGGGCAGCCACAGCTGCTCTGGGCACCCTGTGCCAGGGCCTGCCCACCCTGTCTGGGTGGGATTTCTTCCTAATATCTAATCCAAACCTACTTCTGCCCTCCTTCAGCTGGGATGGAGTTACCTTGTCTTAAGAATTAAGGTGGTGTCCTGCCAAAGCTTGGCATGCAGGGAAAAAATATTGTCCCCCTCTCTTTCTGCCTCAAAATATTTGAATAATGTCTGTCCTGGGACAGATATTTGTGGTACGTGGCTTTCTGAAAGCTACAACGTTTTCTGGAATTAGTGCTTTCCATTGTGATTTACTTCTGAGTAATTTATTCTTTGGGTTTGCTGTTGGTTTTGCTTATTAAAATGAGGTTTGATAGAAATTTTGTTCCTTTTACTAGTTCTTATTTTAGAATACAGGCAGGCCTTTTGTCTGTGAAGTAGAAATATTGTGAACTGTCAGGTATGTAATTCCACTTTTATAAAAACTTTTCCTTCCCTGCTGCTAATTCATCTCAGGTAAACCTAGCTGATAATGCACTTTGATATTGCAAAAATAGACATTGCCTTCCTTCAGCTTCTGAGGAGAAAAGCCTGAATAACAGACCCATCAGAAATCCTCAAAAAGTAAGCCAGGTTTGCAAGACACAAGAGTATGTTTACAAGCCTGTTATCAATAATTTAAGCCTCACTTGTCAGAACAGAAGATGGATATATATAAGCTGCTGTGCATTTTACTTAAGTATTTACTAATCCACTGCCAGCCTGCCAAACAGATTTAAAAGATATTTCCATTTCTGAAAGAAAGTTGCCTCCAACTTTCAAGGTCCAAAGATTTTGTGATTGTGTCAGTGTTGACTTGTGCTGAATAGCACACTGATAGGGAGCCTGCAGTGTTCATTGTTTTTTGATGGCTGCAATAGGCTATGTTGTTGTTTTCCTGCTGCCTGGAAGCACCTGGGAGCAGACAGAAGTGAATCTGTGGTGGCAAGAGCTCTCCCTGTACTTTTTAAGGTGTCTGACACTGGAGAATGCTCCCAGAAAAAAAGTTCTCTGCAGGCTGCTTTTGAGCTCTCCATGTTCTTTGAGGAGATCCCAACGAAGTCACTTTGTTAAGAAAACTTCAAGGGATGTGTTATAGTTGCTCTGTACACACCAATTAGGAGTCAGGGGTGGTGTGTCTGTCAGAGCCACAGGAACAGCACAGGCTGCTCAGTCAGCTCTGCAGTCTGCATGGCCATGTAGGAATGAGGGGAACATTTTAGAAGGTGTGATTTTAGGCATTATTTTCAAGAAATCTGCAAATTAAATTCTTGGTCCCTGACGTGTATTGATGTCTGATACAAGAGGACTGCACAGCTGGAAACTACCACAGCTCATTTCTGCAATGCCCAGTGCTATCTCCTGCAGACCTATTTCTGCTTTAAAGTCAGTAAGAATGGATTTTGGCTCTTATTTTCCCCTTATATTGTTACAGGAAAGAGAAATCCTTTCCAAAATTAGCTCAGTAGATACTACCATCATCACTAGTGAATACATGGCACATTCCTGGTGAATCCTCTCCCTATTCCCACCTGATGCATCATTCCCTCTCTGGCAGGGTGGGCAGTCCCTGGCACAGGGTGCCCAGAGCAGCTGTGGCTGCCCCTGGATCCCTGGCAGTGTCCAAGGCCAGGTTGGACCTTGGGGGTTGGAGCAGCCTGGGACAGTGGAAGGTGTCCCTGGTGGCACTGGATGAGCTTTAAGGTCCCTTCCAACCAAAACCATTCTGTGATTCTGTGATTTATGATTCTCTGTTAATTACGTAAGGAAGGAAAAAGTGGGTGGATCATAAGGCCACCCTTTGTCTCATGCACTTGAGCCACTAATGGTTTAGCAGAGGGAGCTCTGAGAGAGGCCCGAGCATCGCCCACAAAGGCAATCTCAGCTTCTCTCTGTCTCTTCAAGTGTGCTCTGTGTATTTCTGGGCTACAGAAACCATTCTGGTTTATCATCAAACAGGCAAACAGCAGAGACCACAAGCTCTCCCTTTTTCTTTTTTTCTTATTTTTTTTTCCTCCCCTGATTGAGTATTCCTCTTGTCCCTGACAAGACTCCAAAGTAATCCAGGACTGGGATGATCAGTGGCTCCTTACTAAGAAGCACCCAGCCTTGGTTCCAGCATGCCAGGGTCCCAAGGGTGAGAGAAACAAGGTGTGAAAGAGGCAGCATTGTGCTGAGGGCAGAACAAGGTACACACTCCTTTTTCCAGGGAGCAGCCTGTGTCCCAGCCAGCCAGATCTCCTGTCATTTACAGATCCCTCTGCCCAAGTTTTAGCCCTGTCTTTGAGTGGTTGCAGATGAGCATTAATTGCCCAAATGACTCCAAACTCAGAATATCAGCTGAATTTAAGCAGCCAGCCATCTGACAGAGAGATTTCCATCAATATTCCCAGTCCTTGGAGTGCAACAGAGCAGATCTGCAATGTTATTCTGAGCTCACTCTGGCTGAGATGGGCACACATCTCAGGAGAGGACTCTGCGCTCCAGCCAGGAGTTCTGTCCCAACATTGGCATGTACATGAAGATACAGCCCAGCCTTGGGGAGGGTGCAGACAGTTGTCACATTTCCTTCTCCATGGAAGGAGGAAACAGCATAATGTTCTTTGATTGCCTTTTAGAATGGTGATAAAACTTCAAACCAAAGAGAATTTCCAGTCCAGGTTTGCAGCTGTCATTTTAAACGAAAATCTTTTGCATATCTGAATTTGATCAGTACATTAAAAGGTAAAAGACAAGCATAACCCTAAGATGAAGTGAGTATTGTTCAATCACAGAATCACAGGATGACATGGCTTAGAGGGACCTTAAAGCTCCTCCAGTGCCACCCCAGCCATGGCAGGGACACCTCCCACTGTCCCAGGCTGCTCCAAGCCCCAAGGTCCAACCTGGCCTTGGGCACTGCCAGGGATCCAGGGGCAGCCACAGCTGCTCTGGGCACCCTGTGCCAGGGCCTGCCCACCCTGCCAGGGAACAATTCCTGCCCAAGATCCCATCCAGCCCTGCCCTCTGCCACTGGGAGCCATTCCCCACTAGCCTGTCACAACAGACTCTCATAAGAAGCCCTATCTCCACCTTCCTTGTGTATCTTTTTAACCTTTAGGTTATTGGAGATTCTTTCTTTCAAGCAGATAATGATGAAGAAAGTGGTCTAAAAATGGTATCAAATGGTGGCTTACCTTTGAAAATCAAGTGGCATGAACAACAAAAAAATGCAGTCAGTCTTCTTGTACCTGCCACAAAGCAATTACCTCAACAGAACTCTGATGCCCACCAAACCAGAAAAAGTAAGCAGAGAAGGGGAGTTGGTAGCATTATTTTCTGTCTTTTGCCTCATACTTTAAACATTTACATTTGTATTCCTTTTGAATTGCTCTATGTTACTTTGGATCCAGCTAAGCTGACACCAGTTCCTTTAAGAATGGGGCAACATCCCCAGACTGTTAAATGTTCCTGAGGTGGATTTCTCCAGGATGTAACAAACTCATTGGTGTTCTCAACTGAGCCTTCAGCACATCTGAATCATTTAAAGGTTCACCCTCATCTAGTTAAAAATCAGTGTTTGAATATCTATCAGTATGCAAAACACTCATTTGCTACCAGATTTAGAGCTCCCTATTATACCAGGATGAATTTAAGTTTTAATTAGCATTTCCTCTGGTGTACCAAACCCACTGAGACTACTAGACTTACTAAAATTTAATTAACTTGACAAAAGATCCTAATTGTTTTCATACCACTGGTCCTTAGTGGGACTAAAAATAATACCCTTCAAATTAAGTGTCTGCAACCCACCTTCCTTTTGGATGTCCTACATACATCAAATTGGTTGGCCTACATTTAATTATACTTGGTAGGAAGCCTTGCCCACTCTGGAATCAAGATTGTTTGCTTAAAAATGGTACTTTTTATGGCAATTTACAGTGATGAAAACTTATTATTCAAAAGGCCTCAGCTAACATTAATTCTTTCCACCGTCTTATTAAGTTTTGGAGGTTTATTGATTTATCCTGGTGCACAGACTAATCAAAGAGATGTAGCATTCATTTAAATCAATATAGAAGCCTAATATTGGCAAAAGAAAAGAAAGATTAATGTATTGGTAGTGCAACTATGATAAACGGTATATATCTATATGAAGTGTAGTGTGAAATTTGGAATTAAAATAAAAATACTTCCTGCTCAGGATGCTTCTCATATCTTTATCTTTTTCCCAGTTGAGCTGCTCACATCATTCCAAGGCTTTGTCCACTTTGAGACACTCATCCTGAAAGAAATGTGAGTGTGGAAAGCATTAGGACACAGCCTTGGGAGCACTGGGGACAGCTCTGTTACAGGAGTTTGCATGCAGAACAGAAGAATTGCAATCCATGGAATTGGCTATGATGTCTGAAGCAGAGGTTTTAAGGAGAAGGGATCAAGGAAAATACTCTGTCCTAGGGTGACTTTGTAGTGCTTGTATTCCCAATTGTCTGTTCTGTTTATGTTGGATATTGTGTTCTGTACCTTTCAGACTGGTTCTGAGAGTGAAGGGGGGAAAGAAGCAGCACTGAGTTTGTTTTCAGAACCTGCACTCAGTGCTCGACATTCTGCTCCTGGACTGTGCTGTCTGCAGCATGGACAGTGGGACAGATCTCCTTTGCTTTTAGTTAGTTTAGGTAGCTGAAACAGAGAAGTTCCCTAGACTGGTGGTTTTTTTTTTTTTTGTTTTTTGTTTTTTTTT
>WEIU01023843.1:345034-359116 GCA_013389925.1 Aegithalos caudatus
TTTTTTTTTTTTTTTTTTTTTTTTTTGAAACTGTTCAAAGTTTTAGACTGAAAACCCAGAAGAGCACCGAGAGCTCACACCTGCAGCCCACTGGGCCCAGTACAACATTCTCCAGTGCTGGAGGGACTGATAGGAGACTGGGAGAGCTGAGCTACAACCCACAGCAAGGACTTGCTCAATTTTGCAGTCTCACTTCAGAACAGCAAGAAGTTTCACTGTTTAATATTATTCATTTCTTCTCCTTGTGAACACTTTACTTGTTGAATAAAGAGTTTTTTCCACTTTTCTCTAAGGAAATTTTTTCCCGGACCAGTTGGGGGAGGAGCTGCTCGAGTTTGCTTTCTAGAAAGACCCCATTCAGAAGCTTCTTCCCAAATTTGCCCTAAACTAAGACAAATACCCAAATTGTTTTGCCAAGGTTCCTTTGTGATCATCCCTACATTATAGGAATTAGATCTATTTGTCTAATTATTACCTTGTGAAATTTAAAGAATGAATCAGCTTGGAAATCAAATCAAATCAAATCTATCACTTGTTATTCCTCTGTTGAGCTTTGTTGGGACTGAATATCCCTGAAGTTCTTAGAAATCACTGCTCATACAAATGTGGGTTTGGTAACCTAATCCATTATGTGGATGCTCTTTGAAGAAAATGTTTTTGGGAAGGCTCAAACTCCACCCCCTCCTGCAGTAGCACAGTTCAGGCTGAGGCTGCACCACTGCGAATGCAAGAGAATATCAAATATTGTTTCCAGCACCGGGGGGGAAAAATCTGTAAACTCTGTGCATCTGCAGCCTTCAGCTCCTTTTTCTGCCCAAACATCTGGCTGCTTTCTCACATCTGAATACTAAGGAGATTATCTTGGCTGATAAACCATCCAGATTGGCTGTTAAACACCTCTTTTCTGCTTTCCTTGCCAAGTTCCTCCTTTGTTTCCTTCCCCCTCAATTTGAACCACAAGGTGCTCTCCAGGCCCCAATTTCCATCCAGATTTATTGATGTGAGCTCCATGTACCCACCTATTGTACTGCAATTATTAGAATCTCCTGAATATACATACACAAAATATTTTTAATGAACAGCTCCATAGAGTTCACATTCATAACTTTTGCCCTAATAAATAAAGCCATTTTGTGAGCCTTTCACTAAAAACCTCCATATGTCTGTATGTGTTTATTGAAGACAAATATTTAAAATTAAACTCTCATTAACTTTTCTCTGCATGTATAAAATATTGAACTCTGAAGACTTTTCAGAGGCATAAGTTTAGTATAAAAAATTTAAAGAAAACCAAGTATACAGTTGATAACATGAGACTGCAGGCCACCAAATATTCACTGCAGAAGTCTTTATGCATTTGGGAGAAATTAAGTTCATATTTGTAGGAAATGTTCACCTTTGTCTCTGTAGATAATATCTTACGAACAATAAAAATCCAAAGTAAGCTTTGTTCCTCTTCTCATCTCTGCCTTGTATTTGATTTTTTTCCCTGTGGCTACTGAATCGTTGGCAACATTAGATAAAACACAGGGATTTTATCTCCTGGGTTTTACAATTGTGAGGAGCAGCTTGGAATCCTCTCACATTCTTATCATCACTTATTAGAATGCACTGACTTTTAAAAAAGCTGCTTTCAGCAGTTTTTCATGGCCTGACCTCCTGTTCACCTCGAGCATTCAGACACATAATGTCTCTAATGAAAAAGAGGATATTTTATGAAACAATTCATTATGATCCAGTTTTCTGATCCAGCGTTTTTGTACACCTTTGGAGCCTTACATTTGACCAGAACAATTTATGCATTTAGAAGACGGAAGCCTAAGTGAAAATTATAATGTTCAGTTGTGATTAACATAACGTGGAGACAGGTAATAGAAACGGCAAAGACTCAGAAAAGAAAAGAAAGTACTTCAAGCCTCTGAAGCTTTAAGTGTCTTTATCCAGATATAAGCTGTCAATAACACATTGGTTTGTGAGAATGCTGAGAACACTTATGAAATCATCTGCTCATTATCTTTCACTGAAAACACTGATAATTTCATTTTGATGTAGTCTTGCTCTAAGATCTTTCATCTCTTATGTAGACATGTAGTTTTTAAATTGTGTATTTTTGATATTTTATTTAAAAATTGCTTGTCCACTGTAAAAGAAAAAATACTCCTAGTAGATTCAGGAGGGACCTTTTGAGAGAAATCCTTTAAAAGGAGAACACATGCTCAGTTTTAAATAAATCTGAGTTTCTTAAGTACAGTAAAGTTTCTCCTTTTCTAGAGCAAATTTAAGGTTTAACTCCATCTGGTCAATTCAAAAGAATAATTCTTTATAGAGTAATTTATCAGGATTCTGGGTTTGTTTGTTTGTTTGTTTGTTTTGGTGTTTTTTTGGTTTTTTTTGTTTTGTTTTGTTTTGTTTTGTTTTGTTTTGTTTTTTGTTAATAGGTGATAGATATAGTATAGTTCCCTTAAATAGAAAATTGTGATTAAAAAAAACAAATTGGAGGTTTGGGTTGGGATTGGATTTAGGAGAGGTAAAAAAATATATTATTGGGATGAATCTCTGATATTCGCCCATGAAAAAAAAGCTTTGTGTAACATTCTCTTAACCAATTTAAATATCAGGATAATTAATATTCATTTCCTGATGCTTACCGAAAAAGCATTAAAAAAAAACCCTGAAGGAGGTGAAGCCTTAGTAAGTGTTAACATCTCTCTCTCAAAATCAGCTATGCTGATTTATACTTAAGGCCTAAACCAGAGAAATCATACATTTTTTGTAAAGTAAAACAGTTTATATTTGAATTATCAAATCTGTCTGCAATTCCACAGTGACAGATTTTTCTGGGAATGAAACAGCATGAAGCTGGAAGAATGCTGGTGCCATGAGGAAGGAATAGCTACTTCATAAATGTTTCCCAGCCCTAAGCATGAGATACAAAATTGAGAAGAAGTTAATATTTTGGTAGGAAAAATCCCAAACTGATGGAAAAACATCTGCTCCATTTAGAAACTAATGGAAAATGTCAGTGCAATAAAAAGAAATAGTGCAATTAAAAGACAGGGAACTGCTGAGGAAATATAGTTGGTCAAAAATGTTTATCAGCTTTGAACATCTATGAGGATTGTGTAGGCACTCCTCTTCAATCACCAGAAACACAAGTAATGCTCCAGTACATGCAAACAGTGATCTTTAAAGCAGATCTCACTAAATTTAACATTAAGTCATAGAAACCATCACAGTTTCGGTGTTACAGGACTTCCTATTGGACTTTTCAGTAAATAGAAGAGGCAGATTCTATATTTACATGGGGAAAGTGCATGTTGTTCTTATCCAAGAAAATATCCTCATGTTCTCTGAACCTAAAAAAAAAAAGTAATAATGTTTTCATATCCACAACAGCCACAAAAACATGATATTTTCTGAATATATTGGCAAAAATCAAAGGGTTTCCTTCCAAACTTTGCAGAATTCAAGAAGTTTTGTGTGCATGCACAGTCTGGTTTTCATTATAGTGGGATATAGGATGGAAGAGAACTCATCCCACTCATGATTGCATTACCTTGCATTCAGCCATAACTCCCCAGACTTCATGGAAGAGAGGATGCAGAGCTGGGAAACAAGCATGAGCTGAGGAAAACCCATTTAGAAATGGATCTGAGCATTAACCCCACATTATCTGTAACTGGACTGGAAGGCAGAGTTTTTGGCAGAGAGTTAAGGCTGCATTTAACCCCCCCCAGGACTGTGGTCATCCACTGGTCTGAGCCCAACATTGCTCTGAGCTCCACTGTGGGATCTCTCTGGACAGAAGAATCCAGTTCTTGATTTAAAATGCAGAGGGAACATCAAAACTCTCAGCTGAAAGCTTATACAGCTTGGTGTTCTCAGTAAACATGTGGCCCTAAACCCAGATCATCTTAATTCTCGTGGGTTTAAGACTTGGCTTGATTCAAGTCACTCATCAGTGACAAAACCAATGTTTGTGGCTTAAAACCTGACCCTGGCTGCCTCAAAGCAGGACTTGAAAATCAGCTGCAGAGGTTAATGAACTCCCCTTAATCTCATCTCTGATTCATCTCTATAGGAAATAGTAACCACACAGAATCCCAAAATTTTCTAACAGACATAATTCAAGGCACACACCTGAATTTATTAATCCTGTAGTAAATAGCTAATTATTTTGAGAATGATAATATTGTGTGAGAATATTTGAACCTGATGGGAAATTTTAGCTGGAATTTTTTTCTAAAGAAAAGTGATATCAGACACTCTGTTAAACCTTTGAATTTTACTAGATAAGCATATTCATTACCATTTCTGATTCAAGAATTTGCATAGTTAGCCATCTATTCTTTTATTTGTAAGACTTAATTAGATTTCACTATTGATGTGTGATCAACCACAAATCAGAAAGTCTGTTTTGTGTTCATACAATTTTTTCAGTCATGGTTTTGTAAAATTGATTATAGTAAGAAGAAAAAAGTGAGCACATCCTGACCACCTCAAAACATTGATTTGAAAGGGCTGAGATCTGTAGACCTCAACATGACTTGATGGGCAGGAGCATTGTCAATATATGCAATCTGAATGAATATTTTAGTAGAACTTATTTGCAGAGCTAGAAGAGGAGAATGTAGGAGCCCTGTCCTTGTCACCTGCTGATGTGTGATCCTGTGCACATCCCTTTGCACCTCAGGATTCTCAATGCCAGCCAAAGTCTGCATTCCCTCGTTTCCTTTTCCCACTGGTTCTGCCAGCTCTGGAAATCAGCTCCATTGCTGATCTCAACCAGACGCAAAGAGGGGAGTTTGACTCCTGCTATTGGGCTCCCAGGGAGATGGGTCACAATTCTCTAGTCCCAGGCCCAGGCCCATAAAATGTAATGCTCAAATTCCAGTTTTAAATGCCCTATTGACTTGATTGTGTTCACATGAAGGTAAAATTGGGACTGCTCTCCTCATTGCTGTTGTGGCTATCGTGTTGTCTCTCTGCCTATATTAAACCAGACTTCCCTGGTGGAATGTTGATGTTAAAAAACAGAGCTCACCAAAACCAGCAAAAGCTCAGATAATGCTCTCTTTACTTGCATGGTTAAGGTGATCCTACTATTTACCCTTCCTGAAAAGATGAGGATCTCCCAAGGAGCTGCTGCTGGTGCCAGATGGGCAGATCGTTCTGGGGATAAGAGGAGCTGGAAACCAACTTCCAAAACAATGTCTGGACTGAAAAAAGGGAGCTCCACTGACTGGGAATTAGAATGCAGCAGGCCCAGCAGGGACATGGGGATGGAGAACTCAGAACTTCAAAATGATTTCTTGGTAATGCACAAAGCCTGTTCAGATTTCTTTTATGGGAAGATCAAAGGCTGTGGAGGAAAATGCCATTTGAACTCCAATAGAAGGGAGTGTTCTGTGTTCAAAGCAACCATGTTCTGGACTGGGGGGTGCTTAATTTATAATTAATCATTAATGGCTCAGTTGTACATTGTTTTTTGAGGTCCCAGGTGCCAGCAGACCTCAGTTCAGACACTTTTTTTTTTGTTTCTTGGGTTCACTTTTTGAAGTTTAATCTCATATCAAGAAAGGGGTGGGCAAGAAAATTAATGGTACATATGGAAGCAATCAATTCATATGCTCAGTATTTTGGGTCTAAATTCATAATTGTAGGTGAAATTAGCCTTTCTGAAGAGTTGCCAGGAGCACTTATGTAGGGCACAGACTTTATGCTGGCCTGCACAGAAGAAAATCCTTATTTTCAATAGTGTTTTCTTGTTTGATTTATGTAGATCATGCAGCCAAATGCTTTGTATTTTTAGCTGACATGAAAAGACTTTCTCAATACAATGTGGTTTAGAAAAATCCATTCAGTCAGGAAAAAAGGTTGTGATGACCCATTAAGGAAACATTCCTTAAACCCCAGCAGTTTAATTTAAAAATGTCTTGTTTCTTCAGTCTGTTAATCCTAAACAAGCCCAGGACATTTTTGAACTATGCAACTAATCCTGAGAATGCTCACCCATGCAAATTGTTGCTTAGAATGGGAATAAAAGATTATGCTGTCAGGTTTCATATCTGGGATATGAAGGACTTCACATTTTAGATTATAGAAATGTCACTAATCTTCTGAGGGAATGAAACACACTTTAACCTTGCCCAAGTACTTCTTTTCTGTCATTAAGGTAAGCAGAATAAATATTAATGCGAGAGTTTGGCTTGTTTGGGGTGGAAGGCAGTATCTGAACCAAAATGCCATTCACAACACTGAAATTGGCCTACTTAGCTAAAAAATCTTAAAATGCATTAGCATCCCAAATGCCATAAGGAGCTCATGGGGGTTTTTAAAGGTATGAGGCTAAAACTTCTTCCAGCATATTTGTCACTTGCAGAGTAGAGGATGCCTGCTGACGGAAGGGAGCAGGATTGATTTGCTAATAGGTGTTTGTCTATTTACATCTATGGATCTTCCACAAGGTAGCAGACATAGTGGGAACTTCCATTTGTTGTGGGAAGAGGAGAAAAGCATGAGATCATAACCCTGGATAATATAGCCATAGTAAATTATTCATTAGTGTGATGTATATAAAGTACCTGCCTTGGCTTACCTTCAGCCACATGAAACATGACAGGTTGTTTCTTTATTTCTAATGATTAAATAGACAAAATGCCTGAGATGGCTTCTGCCTTCTATTTCTCCTTTTTGGGCTTTTTATCTACCATTGTTTTCAACTTCCTGAGTGTGCTCTTTATTTAAAATAATGAAAAAATGGGGAAGGAATGAAGAACGAAGGAAACAACAGAAAATGGAGACAGAACTCCTTCTCCAAACCAGGAGAAGCTTCTGACATGCCTTGACATTGCTCCTCTCATATAGATTTAAAATATGTATTTCAAAACTTCCCAATGCCCCTAAGCCATAAATAATTAATTCTCAGTATTACCATCAATCAGGTTGGAGGATCTATGAAAGATATTGGTGGTAAAAGCTTCTTGTGCTGTTTGTTGCAGACCTCCAGGAGCACTCCAGTTTCTCAGAGAGCTTCTGAGGAGCTGCTGGCAGAGGGGGGCTGTTGATTAATGGTTCCCTGGGACCCTCTGACACCTCTGCCTGGATCAGAGAGATAAGAGACAGCCCAAGAGCAGCTCTTTGTTCAAGGCAGGCAAAGGTCAGCAGCACAGGAACTCCTGCAAGGAGCAGGAGATAGGCAGCAACTCCCTCTGGGGCGGGATAATGGGCTGCAAAGGGGAGCCAGAGAGGGAAGGAGCATTTTGTAGTACTCAGGCAAAAACAAGAGACAAGACAGATGATGTGAGAGGGTTAGGAAAAAAAAGAATGAATAAGAATCCACAGAGAAATGAAGCTTAAAGTGTGTCAAGGTTTGGTTGTTTTTTTTTTTTTAAGTATAGTTTAATTCATCATCCATAACAGATGGCTCGTATCAGGAGGATTTTGTTTATTTATTCTTTTTTTTCTACAAAAATACACCATACTTCGGATGGCAGGTGAGAGAGGGGATTCTCCCCCATTTATTCTGCTATCCTCAGACCCCACCTGGGCTGGGGTTTGGTGCCACCTGTGAAACAATTCTGGTACCCCAACACAAGGAGGACAGGGAGCTGTTGGATCAGGTCCAGAGGAGGCCACGGAGGTGCTGAGGGGACTGGAGCAGCTCCTGTGTGGAGCCAGGCTGGGAGAGCTGGAGCTGCTCAGCCTGGACAGGAGAAGCTTTGGGGTGAGCTCAGAGCTCCTTCCAGGGTCTGAGGGGCTGCAGGGAAACCAGAGAGGGACAATTCCTCAGGAACTGCAGTGCCAGCACACAGGGAATGGCTCCCAGTGCCAGAGGGCAGGGCTGGATGGGATCTTGGGCAGGAATTGTTCCCTGGGAGGGTGGGCAGGCCCTGGCACAGGGTGCCCAGAGCAGCTGTGGCTGCCCCTGGATCCCTGGCAGTGCCCAAGGCCAGGTTGGACACTGGGGCTTGGAGCAGCCTGGGACAGTGGGAGGTGTCCCTGCCATGGCTGGGGTGGGATGGGATGATTTTTAAGTCCCTCCCAACCCAAGCCATCCTATGATTCTATAATTTGCCATCCTGAATGAAGCTCATTTCTCTGTCCCAGAAGTATCACCAATACATACAGTACATCTAACAGTCCAGTATTTAGTTAAGATAATGCTTACATTACAGGGGTACAGGAAAATTCAGATAGATTGGTTAGAATAACTTGTTTGAGCTAATTTGAGCTCTTTGTGATGATTGGACTACTACTGTAACATCTAAACATCTAAACATGAAAACATCTACTGTAACCAGGCAGTTTCTGTGTCCCAGGGACATTTCTTCCATGTAAAGTAGAAGAGTGCATTTCTCACTCATCCATTTATCGCAGTGCCATGCCATGTGAAGAGTCCAGAGGCACATGCTCCACAAAACTGAAAAATTGCATTTTAGGTTAACTATCTTTTCTTCAGACTGTGATTAGAATACCTGGTACAGAGCAAGTAGGGTTTTTATTCAGTCACTTTCCACTTTAAGACATTGGAATAGTTTTCCAGTAAAATGGAGTAAAATGCCATCCCACAGGTTGCCTTCCTGACCAAGCAGGGAGCCTTGTTATTTACAGATCTAACTATCTGTAAATGCCCTGCATAGAAATAAAGGTGGCTTTAAACTTTGCAAATGTCGTTTGCAAGGCAAGGCATGAAGCAGCCTCGGGGGAATTCTGTAAACAGGAGTTGATTCACAGAACCTGGAAGTTGGAGGGGGAAAATAAATTTGCTTTAATGAGCTTTGACTTAGTATTCAAAGTAGGAAGTTTTGACACATTTGGGAGTACTTTGCATTAGTGTGAATGAGCCAAGAGCACAAAATCCTTGGAATGGGAATTATTTCATAATGAACATAGGCTGACATCACTGACTGGGTTTAACTGCATCCTTTTCAGTGGGAAAGGTAGGGGGGAGAGGTCCTTCAAGGCATGACAGTATAAAGTTGTGTTGGCATGGAGTCTGGAGAGGGGAAATACCTACAGCATCTCCCAGATGTGGGTGGGCAACACCTAAAAACCCAAGGGTGCTCTCTTCCACAGGAACCTCTATTCTCTGGTGGCCATGGAGAGAGAACTGCAGGAAAATGGCAAAAATATCAGTGATAGCCTGCTTGGCATGGACGTATGGCCACAAGTGAATATCAACTACCTATCAACTACAATATTCCTATCAAGGAATGCAAGGAAAAATCATTTCTTTGGGTCAGGAAGAATGATTTAGACAGGTCCTCAAGGAGCTTTTACTGGAAGAGTCATCTGGATGGACATTTTGAGGCTACAAGGACAAACCAGCCACTTCCTACAAGTGTGTTATTCCTGAGAGATTCCACACCAGCATGTGTGCAGTACTCATTTCCTAAATGATAGCAGCAAAACATAAACTTAGGAAGCAACACTGTTTCATATGGAGTTGGTCTTTTTGGTGAGGATTAGTTATTGTCTCTAATTGGAGACAAGAGACAAACAGCAAAAAGAAAAAATATTGTACTTTTTCCCTGTAAGAAAAATAATTTTTTACATTTTGGTGTCAAATTATGACCAGAGGGTACAATAATCTTACTTGCTGCTGGACATAACTGTGCACTATTATTTGTGCCATGCTCACTTTCTTGTTACAATGCTTCTGAGAGGCAGCATTCTAATCCAAATGCACAAGAATTTGAAAAAGGCATTAAAGAAATATTTTTATTAGGCAAATGGGCATTTTGGTGCCTATAGGTATTTTTTAAAATCCCACTAAATTCCCTACAACAGTGAAGTAGCTTAAGAATGAAGGATTGAAATTCCTCAAGAAGGAGAAGACACTTTTTTCTCCCCCAGGTCTGTGAGATTTGGCCATGCCTTTCACATGGACTTGGGTCTTTACTTTCAGGGTTATTGCACCTGAAAAACAACTCTGTGTGGAGACTTTTGCTAGTTTAAAAATCTTAAAAAATACTGTCTCACCAGGGAAGAGGTTTGGAAATAAAGGGATAAGCTAATTATTTATAATTAGGTCAGACTGGGTAGGTTGATTGCCATAATTAACACAGACTAATGACTAGCTGAGGGGATTTTACTTGGATTTTACTTGGCTGTACTGGGTGAAATCTGGTCGAATGGATCTCGGTTGTGCTGTGGTGGTATGAGAGCATCCCCAGCCCAGGCAGAGTGGGAGCAGGCAGTGTGTGGGTCAGGGAAATAACTGTGGGTCACTGTGCTGGAGGGCCCAGCTGGGATCACAGGGTGCTCCTGCAGGGTTATGTGGGTGGGGGAAACACTCTGAGCGAGCAGTGAGGGGCTGGGTGAAGGTTTGGAGAGCTGTGCATCAAAGCAAACAGCAGCACTCGATGGGAAAGAAAGCTCTAGAAACCAGAGGAGCGTTCCTGCTGCTCAGGGTGCAGGGACTGGGCTAACCTGGGGTGCACCGAGTGTGCATGCAAATACTGCACACAGAGGATGGGTCAGGAACATTCCCTGCCCCACAACCACTTGCAGGAGAGGCTCAGAGGGCTCCAGGGGATGCACAGCGAGCCGTGCTGGTGGCTGTGCTCAGCTGTGTGTGACATCCTCCAGCACAGCCTTCCCCACTGCAGGAGCGCTCCCTTCCCTTGGCCTGAGTGCTTCCATCCTCTCCACAACACAGAAAATGAGCCTGAACAAAGCCAAGTGCCTTCCAGAAAAAATTGTCAATACAGCAAAGAGAATAAAAACAGAGACTGAGCAGCTTCAAGACCACTTCAGGAGAGCATCATACACACCTTAGGAGATAGAGAGCATGAGCAAAAATCCTGGCCCATGTAGCTTTTCCAAATCCAAAACTGACTCAGAACTCCAGGCTGAATCCAGGCCTTCACAAGCAGTGTCACATCATTGTTGGAATTGATGCAAAGTTTAAAAGCTTTTTATGTAACTTGAGTCAGTTTTGCTCACCTTTGCGCTGTGGGAAGGGAACTGAAGTTTATTTTCAGGGGACTGTTCCACCAGGTGAGGTCTGATGAGCTGAACATCTCAAGTAGCACAGAAGATACACAAAAGATAACAACTCCAAACATGACCCCTGGCATGGTTGTAAAAGAGAAGAATGGTCTGGGAAAGAGAGAGAAGAAGGAGGACCTAATTCATATCGCAGGATCCGTATCCAATAGGAAACCAAATGCTAAGGACTTTGCAACTTGGGACCAATGAACACTGAACCATGAATTTCTATGGGTTTTGACTGCAGAAAATATGGGAAAAATCTGGTAAAAATCATGTGTCATAGAATGATTTTCACTGCACAACCCGCTATATACGTGGTTGAAATTATTTCTGTTGCACGTACTGGTCGAAATAACATCCTGGCCAGAATAAAGTAATGCATAACACTAAAAATGTTTTAGTTTTCTAACTCTAAAAATGTTGTTGGAGAGTTTTCATTTTTCCTACAGTTTTGGGGACACCATGAGGCCTCATTGTAGCACAGGAAAACACTTGCTCAAGTGCTTTGCTCGCCAAATAGAAGTTGCCTGAGGAGAGAAGACATAAAAATGACTGGTACAAATAATTTCATATATAGTAGGTGACAAGACAGCTGCTTCATGAGACCTTGTGTAGCTAAATAGAAAGATTATTTTCCATCTCTACTGACCTCAGGCCCAAATGTTTTAAGATCTCCAGGTCTTTCATAGGTATTTGATGGGATGAGGGAAAATGAATAGTCTCATCTCCATTGCTCTGATCTGAGTAATGTTGGTGCCTCTCTGGAGCCCCTTTAGAAACATGGCTGGGTGTGGGGGTCTGTACTCAGAGTTAAAGTGCCTGTCTGAGGAAACAAAATGCTTAGAGGATCTGCAAGACCCACAGCTGTCAAATGCACAACCAAAACACAAATTATTGGAGCTCTGTGACAAATACAGACTCTCAACATTGATGGGCATATTGCTTTTATTGAAATATTCACAGCCTCAAAAAAGCAAAACAAAATGCTTTACAAAAATCAAACATTTAGTTTTGACAGATTTTAATCATATCTCCCTGCTCCTATTTGCACAAGATTTCATTTGGAAGTTTATTTCAAATTCAGGTAAACTTTTCCTTTGAACTGTACAAAAGTGTTGAAATACGGAAATCCAAAATGAAGTGTTCAGTGCGGTTCAAAGTAAAGGCTTCAAATACACACTTGTCCACTCCCCAAACTTTAAAAATATTGTTCTTAGAAACCTTATTTTTTTTCTAATTAAAGAAAAGCAAGGCAAAAACATAAATCTGGAGGTGACATGGGCAACCTTCTGATCAAACTCAGCCAGAAGCTCCCCGAGCCACAGCACTGTATGAGCATCTTTCACTAGACCGACTGTTAAGAATGACCTTGGAAATGCAAATTTTGGTTAACTGCACTCGGAGGTGCTCGGAGGGCAGTTTTCCCTCGCTTCTGTGGTGGTCACTGCCCCATGGCTGCCGTCAGCGCCTCATTTGTCAGAACCCCAATTTTCCCGTGTGTTAAACGTTCCCATGCCTGCAGGACGTGGGGTGCAGAACTTTAACATGTCCTGGGACCCCGGGAACAAAAACGCTGCCCTGTGTTACGGCCTCAGAGTGCTTTAAAGAGGGGCATTGTACCCTGCACCCCCCAGGTGATGCCAGCCAGGAATTCCCCCTTGGAGCAGCCACCGGAGGAGCTGGGGCTGCAATGGACGAGTGCCATTGGAACAGGTGCTGAAAGAAGAGCGCTTGTAACCAAGGCTGTTCATTAAATATGTATATACAAAACACAGCACCTCCACATTTTAAACTAATGATGACTTTTAGGCACGGTGTAATTACAGCACCGGTGGGAACCCATATGTCAGCGAGCTTTCAAATGGAAAAGTTGTGCCTACAGAATGAAGCCATATATTCCCATTAATTGAAGCAGTTGATTTTCAGTTACACAATATTAGTTTTAATGGTGGGATTCATAGAAAATACATGATTTTTTTTAATTATTTTTTTCTTTTGCTATTGCTCTGTGGTGTTAAGGTGGCACAATTTAACCTGAGCTGGTGACATTGGTGCCAGCAGGGTTGTGGATATAAGTGACTTTCAGGGTGCTTGTCTGTGAAGTGACATCAGAATAACCTTGGAGGAATGGTCTGTCAGCACTGCCTGCACAGCCAGAGCAGAAAGGATTAGCAAGAGAAATTTTGATGAGGGTGTTTACTAATGACTGCCTTCAAAATTGCCTTTTATCTACAGCTTTTCAAAGCATTTTCCATTCATTAAGCCTTTTAAAACCTTTGTAAAACTGGTAGAAGATATAGAAATGCAGATATCTTTGTGCCAAAGCACACAGTAATACTTTGACAGAAAAGGGCAGCGGTACACACTGAACATTATTTAAAATAGGAATTGCACAATGTTACAGTGATGCTATCACTCTGTTAATTAGAGTTTGACCAGAACAGGGGAACAGTCCTGCTCTTATGAAAAATGGTGTGGAATACTCTGTAAATAGTCCTCAGGGCTTCTGTTTTGTTTAGTAGCAGTGAGACAGATGTATGTTATGCAGTGATATTAAAAAAAAAGAAGAAAAAAAAAAAGAATATGAATGGCACCTGTTCTTTTATTGTAATGAAATCTGCTTCCCAAACTGCCATCCCCAAGAGATAAAAGAAGTGAGTCAGACCTACTAAACTGCTGAGCTGAAAACCCTGAAATTTAAAAAATATTAAATATAGGGCCTTTTTTTAAGAGCCTTTAGAGCCAGTTTTTCTTTTTTCTGTAGCCTCAGGAGAAAGAGAGAAAGATAGAAAGATAGAAAGAGAGAAAGAGAGAAAGAGAGAAAGAAAGAAAGAAAGAAAGAAAGAAAGAAAGAAAGAAAGAAAGAAAGAAAGAAAGAAAGAACAAGAGAAAGCTGAAGGCACACCCACAAAGATGTTCAGTCTGGTGGTGTTCAAGAGAGGCCAGAATCAGTCATCAGGTGCTTCAAAATGTGAGAGCTGGGAAGAGAAATTGGTATTTGGAGACTCTATTATGGCAGTCATGAAAAACAAAGATTGAGATATGTGGTTTTTTGATAAGTCCTTCCTTCCTTCCTTCCTTCCT
>WEIU01023843.1:359131-401909 GCA_013389925.1 Aegithalos caudatus
CTCCCTCCCTCCCTCCCTCTCTCCCTCTCTCTCTTTTTCTCTCCACACAAATTCAAACTTTTTCAAAAACAGGTTAACTCTCACCATTGCTGTTAAAATTCCTCCTTCCTTGGAGTACCCCAAGAATTCAGCAGTTGCTAAAGGAGGAATGTTTAAGGGCTCTCAATACCATTAGTCTATCCTATAAAAACACAAGCAGTTTAATAGCTGAAGGCTGCCAAAAGATACAGTAATCTGTTGGAAGCCTGAAGTTCTGTGCACATGTGTCAGAATGAGTCAATGTACATTAAATTTAAAAAAAAAAAAAGGCAATTTTTTAACTTGGAAATGACTTGTGGAAGGAATCTCACAGAATTTCTGAATATTTTTAAAGGGAAAGACGTAACAGATAACGCACAGGATGACTTGCAGATTCAGGCATGCCTGCTCTGAGGGCTGCAGGAATTCTGTGCGTCACTGAGTGGCAGTTCCTCCCTGCAGGGCTCGGAAGATGTGGTAAGAATGAAGGGTCATCCTCACAGTGAGTAAAATATTGCATCAAGCTTGGGTGGCTTCCAGGAAATTCTCTTATTTAGTTCTTTTGCTTAATGCTTTACTATTTCTGCTCATTAAACCAGCCAGAGTGAAGCTCAATTTACAAATAAATAAATAAATAAATAAATAAATAGATAAATATTCAATGATGCAGAAGAAGGCTGGAGAAGAGCTGGCACACCGAGAGCTGAGGAGGAGGGTGCAAGAAGGCTCTTTGCAGCCCTCCCCCATAGTTTTTCTAATGGTTGGTTGAGGGAACCTTTGGAAATGTGCTCTTTGATTTTTGGAAAGTGTGAAAATCCTCACAAAACTTGTGTAAAGGCCTGACTGTGTCAATAATGGTTGTAATAAGATTGCTATAAAAAACCAGTGGCAGGTTTTCAAGGTAAGTCAGTCTGTAAGCTTAGGGAGAAGTCAGACATGTTTGCTTTTTTTTTTTTTTTTTTTTTTTTTTTTTTTTTTTTTTTTTTTTTTTTTTTTTTTTTTTTTTTTTTTTTTTTTTTTTTTTTTTTTTTTTTTTTTTTTTTTTTTTTTTTTTTTTTTTTTTTTTTTTTTTTTTTTTTTTTTGTTTTGTTTTGTTTTGTTTTGTTTTGTTTTGTTTCTCAGGGCAGTAAAGCTCCAGAATTGATGATCAAGGAATCACTTGGTGGGTGAGAAGTACCCTCATTCCTGATGCAGTTCATTTTGGTCATCCTGATTAAAATATTCCCATCCTGTAGTGTTAAACTATTATTTAATAGCCTGGCCTTTGGCCATTGGAATTTACTGTAGGATTTTTTTTTTCACCCATTCTTTTTCACAGCATTTTGGGTTATTTAGACAAAAGACAAACAACCAAGCAAACACAAAATTGCTTCATTTCACAAGAAGATGGAAACTTTCAGAAAGGATCATAGAGCACGGATCCTTTTGCAAGGAGGATCTCGGGAAATGCTCTGGATAAAAAGAACACCAGATTCAGGTGTTTTGAAGCCTTCCCTAGGCACCAAAGAGGTTTGAAGTCTTCTAAATGTTTTTTTTTATAAGCCATTGGCACCAAGCTCAGTTAAAACACTCAGCTAATTTTTAATCAGATATATGAAAAAGCATAGAATAAGAATGTGGATTTCTTTTCTGAAACTTGTTGGCTATCAGAGTAGTGCTGGAAAAAAAGGCAGCTCCATTTCAGTGCTTAATGTGCCTTAATATTGCATGACTACAAACCATTAGGTTCTTCATCTCATAGGTGATTAATTTCCAGGGAACATATGTTAAGAGAATAACATATATCCCCAGACTTCCTCCCCAAAATGTTCCCACCAAGCAATGTCAGTGTTTTGTATTTACTGACACAAAAATGAAAAGAGACAGAGATGAAAAATCAGAAGAGTATTTTTTTTCAGCAAAACTAGTTTAGATCATTATAGGGAAATATTTCTAAAATTTCTGGGAAATTCTGAGAAACAATTTGGTGGTGATCAGGAAAAAAATATTGCAGCTAACTTAATGTGAGCATGAATTGCATCATCAGTGTTCTCTGAACTGAAACTGGGTAATACAAGTTCATTAAATTACTATAACTTCTTAGGAAAATACCCTATTTAATCTCTTTTCAGATAAGCAGAAATGACATTATGTTGCCCCTTTCCTGCCTTTAACAGACAGCTCAGTGCTCAGGCTCCTCTGTGGGGGCTGATGCTGAGCCTGGGGAGGACAGGGACAGGATGGGAAAATTGTCTGCCCAGACTCCTGAGAGAATTTGGCTGCCAAGTGCTAACAGGTTTTCACTGACCATCTGTAAACTGAGTTTTGTTCCCCTCCTCCCCACCCAGGCTTAGGCATCTTCTACAGTGGGATGGGTTTTCTTAGGGCAGGATCAGTGATGATTGGATGTGGTTATCCAGGATCCTGTCAGCCTCCACAGCCCAGCCCCCGAGCAATGCTGACATTCCATTACAAAACTATTGCTTCATCTTAGCTCTACCTTTTCACTGAAACTTTTCACCTGCTTTATTCCTCCAAAACTTGATGGTTTCTGAACTAAACCAGAAAAAAATGAGTCTAAACAGTTTATATTTAACAATTTATGAATGCCTCTGTGTGTGTCTGTCCAAAGCAGATCTTCAGTGAGGTTCCAGCGCTGTCTCCAGTTATTGTGTAAGGACAGCCAAGATGGTTTTCAAGTTATTGTCAGTGCAATTGTTTGAAAAATTATGTACAGCCAAATTTGTCTTTAAACTTCCTATTTATTGTGTAAGCTTTCAACGTATGGATCTAAATATCAGTATTGAAGTCATCTATTTCACCTGTCTCATTAGAGAATTATATTTAAGAGCCATAAGAATGTAAGGGTTATATAAAATTGTATCCACTATTTATGTATTATTGTCTCCAACACATATGTCCTTTCCATATGGGATGTTCTCACTGTACAGAACATGGTCGCTTCCAAGTATAACTCAACAGAAGCACTCAACCTTTGATTTTAAAACTGTGATCATCCCCACTTCAACAGCCCACGTTGGGAGGAGATTCCAGATTGTGGGGGGGGTGGAAATAGCTGCCAATCTGAATGAGGAAGAACATTGTCAGATGGCAGGGAAGCATTTGTATGAGTTGTATTAACAGAAGCACTGACCTTTACACACTCCAAAACAAGGCAGATGGGCCTTGGAACACAGCACCCATTTGTCGAGCAAAACTCCTGAATCATCTCAGGCAATGTTCAAATACAGCCAGGAGAAGCCTGAACACAAAGATCTCCCCTAAAATATAGCCCTAAAGCAGTGAAGTCACACCAGGTTTTAAGATAACTGCTATTCAAACCTTCAAATCTTAGGCAATATTTTGTTGCATAAATTTTGGCCTATCGATAGTTTGGGATGGAAAACAGGTGGGCTGCAGCTTAGCTTTGCAGCAAGAATCCGGATTCAATTCTCTGGCTTGTTCTTAAGAGAGTTAATGAAAGTTGAATAATATGCTCTGGCAGCCCATAGGAGCCTCAGTGGTTTTCTGTCGCTGATGTTTGGGACAGGCACATGACAGAACACACCGAGATCTTGCAGCAACCGCCGATGTTTTATAGTTAGGTGCTCCCTTTCATAGGGGTTTCAAATTTCCCATGCTTACAGATGTGATTGGTTAAGGGTCTTAACTCTGCCCACCTCACTGGCCAGTGATATGGGTGCATTCATGGTTCAAAGGGATTGGCTGGGGGCCCCTGTTTGTTTCTGAATCCTACCTATAATTAACATGTGGAGAGACTTGTTTACTTCTATTCTCTAATGAGCGAGGCGGGTTGAATTGGTGTCTGTGATGGCCAAATTATCTGTGCAGCCATAGACCAGCTACAGCTGTCACAGATTTCTTTCTCTTTTCCTTGGCAGGGTGAGGCCATTCTGCATTAAATTTACATATGACTACTTTTCTCCCTAAAGTAACTAGTGATTCATCTGACCATATTTGGATAAGGGCCCTAAACTTTAGGAACTTTGCCCTCACAGACAATCCCCAGGCTTCTTGCAGCTTTACAAGGGAACCAGAGTGACCTACAGAAGTGAGCAATGATTTAGTATTTACCCTGTATATTCATTAAACTGGTGAGGGTGATATTCTGCTCTTCCATGACAACACTGATCTTTAACTGAAACAAATTAAACTTTCTTAAGGGAAGGAATACACTGAGTTGTGGATGTTTGTGGCAGGGATATTAATAGAGTGCTCAGGGTGGCAAACAGAATACATTTTAAATGGAATCTAAAAGAGATCAAGAAAGAAAACACCATCTTTCAGGGAAAACAACAACAAAAAAGCCCAGACAAATTGTGCATGTAACCTTTGCTGTGAGTAGCATGAGTAGAGCAAAAAACATACATTGGGTTCTGCTTAGAAAACCTGGAGGAAAGGAGGAGCTTGTGTCAGAACTCAGAGCTAAAAAACAACACAAACGTTGCAGCCTTCTGAGTTTAAGTAATGGTGGGATTCAACCTGACAGACTCATTTTGAACTTTCTGAGAGAGGTGGAAACTCTTTTCTAGGTAAATAACTCTGAATTTGGCCCATTTGGAACAAGTGCCTTCTTCCAGCTGGATGCTGCTTTCCTGTCATTCCACTGTGAGCACAGAAGCTTTCCTAAAAGAAGGACTGCAAGGATTTATCCTGTTTTCTGTTTTCTGACCTGACTGACTCTCTGCTCAAACAGCAGCAATGTGCTGAGCCCACAGGTAGCCCCAGAGCACAAGAGGGCTGGGAAGGAACCCAGCAGAGAGGAGATGAAAGTTTTCAGGAGTCTGTCACTCTTCTTAAAGATCAATGGGTTCATGAGGGAAAGGGATTTTAGGAGGTGCAAGGTAACATTTGAAGTCAGCAGGGATTTGGATTCTTTCAAATGTTGCACCCTCAACAAACCTGCAGAACCTGTCAATGGAGCTGGTCCCACTCACCAGGGTGTAGAGGGGCCCTTTCCTGTGGCACAGAAACCAACCTGCTGCCATAGCTGTGTGTCCCCTGGGCTCTGCAATCAAAGTGGTGGCTGAGGTGAGCATCAAGGCCAGAGACCCTCCCATTCCCTAACACACATTCAGATTATCTCACTTGCTTTGTTGGCTTTGATTTCTCACCCCATAGGACCAGAGCAAATCAGACCAAAAGCACTTTGCCTGAATCTTTTCTCCTCCCAATCTCATCTGAAAGAGTTTGCAAGACAAAGAGTAAAGGTCTGGGAGACCAGCATCTTTTAAGGTGAGCTCCTCCTCCTTCCCCTGATATCTGGCATTTCCAGGCAGGCTCCCTTCCTTAGAAATGCTTCTATCTCCCTGTTTCCTGACGCAAACTAAAAGATGTTTTTTCTGGCTGCAAGGTGATGGTGGTGTGGTCACAGCACATAATTCTCTTGGCAGATGCAGCTCTGCATTGGCTCACCTCCACTGCTTCCAGGGCAGCTCAGGTGTCCCATCCACTGGGCAGAGAGCTCTGAATCTCTCATCCATCAGTGGCTATTCCAGGCTGTGACTCCCAGGAATGTTTCATAAATTTTGCCCCCCAAGTGTGCAGCCAGCACAAACTGGGAGCAGAGGTCAATAACACCTGCGTGGTGTGAGGGAGGTCACAGGAAAGGATCCAGCCCGGGCTGCTGGAGACAGATGATTCCAGCAACCTCCACAGCACCAAAAAAGAGAGCAGCAGACTGCTCCTGGGCCTGGCTCACCTCTGGAACGTGTGGTGGGAAGGGGCCATGTCTGCAGTGAATCGCTGGCATGTGGCTTCCTGCACTGCACGGGAAGGGTTGGTTTAGACTGAGGGGTTTTTTTATAGGTGCACTGGGAGTCTAAAGCTTTTATTAGCATGCTCCATGCTGACCTCCACGCTAAAAAAAGAGCAGGGACTTTCATTTCATCTCATAATCCACCAAGGGCAAATAAACAGTCAGAAATTCTACTCTTTCTTTTTCCACAACTCTCATTAAAACTGTGGTCTCTGTTATTACCATGCAGACGTTTTGCACTAGTTTTTATTACAGTCAAGTACAGATGCCCTTTTTATTTTGAGGCAGAGTTAATAGCAAAGCTTTTTTGCTAAAGTTTCTGATTATCTGCTGTGGCTGAGAGCACTTTGCCAGCAATAGTCTCCTTGGAATATTCAGGGTTATGCACAGCTTTTAATTCTTTAAAGAGTTTGGCGGTAAATAGCTTGTGTATACTGTGATGTCACTTGAAAAGCAGCCAGCAGACTTCTGAACGTGCCTGTGCACTTCTTCCAGCACCCAGCCACTGGTCCAACATCAGGATCCTGAAACCGCTGATGCAAAAGGCACATCATGAATTTAATTTAGGGAATTTTACAATGAACCATTGGGAACAGCACAAACCATGCCCTGTGTCCATATTTTTGGTGCTGCTGTGGCTCTGTGCTCTGTAGGATATCTCTGTGCTCTGTAGGATAGCTCTGTGTTCTGTAGGATATCTCTGCTCTGTAGGATGGCTCTGTACTCTGTAGGATAGCTCTATGCTCTGTAGGATAGCTCTGTGCTCTGTAGGATATCTCTGCTCTGTAGGATGGCTCTGTGCTCTGTAGGATAGCTCTGTGCTCTGTAGGATATCTCTGCTCTGTAGGATATCTCTGTGCTCTGTAGGATGGCTCTGTGCTCTGTAGGATATCTCTGTGCTGGCCTTGCTGGTCTCACTTGGAGGTAGCACAGGAAAGGGGAGGTGAAGGCAGCAAATAAGAAAAAGAGCTTCAGTTCTGATCTGTGTGCTGGAAGTGTACAGGGCCAGGCTGAGCAGGGGCTCTGAGCAACCTGGTCTGGTGAAATGTGTCCCTGGACGTGGCATGGGGTGGGAACTGGATGATTTTTAAGGCCCCTTCCAACCCCAGTCATTCTGTGATACTTTGATACAGTGGCTGGACAGTAGAGGCTGACGTTGCTAGAGATTCACAGTGTCTCTCAATATAACACTTTTCTGCTGATTTTTTTCTTTCATTTTCAAAACATTGTAGAGGAGCTCCTATTTGTTTGTTTGTTTGTTTTTACCCTTACTACAGTTGTATTTTTACTTAGGTGAATGAAACAGTCACTTTTCTTTGGGTGGTCATGACAAAAAAATCTGCCTTTCTAGCTGTTCTTAGTGGGGACTTAGGTGTTATTGGAGGAATTTTCCTCATGAGAGGAGTGGTTCGTGACACCAGGCACTTCAGAGTAGTCTTCAGTGCAGTGGCAGCCTGGGTGGGCACACAGAATGTCCATATTGCTTCATTTAATAATGTTTAAACACAGTGTGACACAGCATCCTCCAGAAGTGTGGGAGCACTTGGATTCCAGCAGTGCTGCCTCATTACACTGACTGTTCTGAGTGCTACCATTTACTCACAGTGGTAAACACTATGCTAGAGCATGTACACAGGATCCAGGCTTTACAAAATGATACAATTATGAGAACTGAACAATCCTGAGACTGTGCTTACTGAAAAGCATTTGCTGGAGCATTGTGTAAAGGCACAGAAATGGGCAGTTCTTGCATGTCAGGAGCCTTTCTGAGGCTTTTTACCCAGATAAAGTTCTGATAGAAATGAAATGTCTGAGATTAACTATGATTCATTAGTGACCAAAACTGCAGAACTTGGGGCAGTGAGCCATTCTCTACCAGAGCTCCTCTAAGACTCTTAGCAAGGCTGATGGATGGCTGGATGAGGACAGCTTTTGAAGCATAGATTTCTGCTAAATCAATGGACAAGATTTATCAAATTTCCAGTCATTTCCCAGAGCTTCTGCCAGCCCCCACAAACAGCTACTCTTTCATTCATTCTGTGCTAGAGCCACAAAACAGGAGAGAAAATTGTGTTCTCTGAGGTTTTATACTTTAAGGCATCACACTTTCCATTATAGAAAGCAAAGAATGTAAACAACAGTTTTGTTTCTATGTCTGGCCAGCGTACAGCAGGTCCAGAATCAATAACAGAAAATGTTCCTGAAAAGCCCAGCAGACCTCAAAGAGATAATGTGGATTGGCCATTAACAGTAAGTCATTATGGAACTTATTAAGTGAAGCCTTGGGAATGTCATAGAGCCTAAAGGTTGACATAAATTTTTCATACACATTGAACTTTGCTAAATGTGCTTGCATTTGATTAATGATGACTTTCTCCAGTGCGCTAATAAGAAGAAGGAAAATGTGAGCTGGGGCTGCAGCAGGGAGAATGGGCTCCTGGAAGGAAGGGCAGTGTTGGCAGCAGGAGAACAATGGGGCTTTCTAGAGAAGCCCTGCCAAGCAGGAGGGAGCTTATTACTCTGTGAAAAACTGCTCCTTACCACCCAGAGACAGGACACTGAGCACAGCATGACAGCCAGTTTTGTAATTGTGGAAATAAAAACATCATAGCTCCAAAACACTGGAGAAAAAAATCCACCTCCCAGTCCCCTAAAGCACTCATATGTGACAAAGAACAACCAAAAACCCCAACCTCAGCCCCTTAAGTCCTACATATCACACAGAACAATACAGAAGAGCTTCATATTCAGCAAGAGAGGAGTGGTGTGTCTGCAAGTGCTGCTGGAGACAGAGCTGCAGGAAATTTGCCTTGGCAGTCAATGCAGTGAGTCACAGACTCATGGAATGATTTAGGTTAGAAAAGAAGACAACAACAACAAAACAAAGCCTTCACTTGCAGCTAGGTCTGGACAACAGCATATGGATTTGTTCAGTTAAAATAAACATGTTTTTCCCTTGTTTGGAAGTAGAACAAAAAGGGAAAGCAATCAGCAACCTCAGTCCAAAGCAGTCACAAAGTCCAAGATTCTTTCACTAACCACCAAAAATGCAAGGCATGCCCTAAAATTCAATCAAAATTGAATTCTTAAAAAAACTACAAGGTAAGGTTTTTGCGATTTTTTTTTCACTTTCTAGTTTTAAAGTTGTTAAAGGTCAGACTTTTAAGCTTTTATTTTATTTTATTTTAAAAGAGCACCCCTTGGAACAAGAGTCTACCAAACAGCCATAGCAAAGAGGACTCAAGATAAAATCTCCTAGCTTAGATAGCTGAGCAATCTGGTATTGGTCCTGATTTTACAAACACAAAAGGAAGAAGAAATACAGAAAACAAGAGATGTGGCTATTGAATTTCCTGGCAGTGTGGGGTAGAAGACAATGACTGATTCCCCATCACCACCAGCTGTAAATTTCCCACTACAGAGGAGTTTTCCCCCAGCCATGGAATGTTTTACCCACAAGCCTGGCTGGTGCTTCAGCTGTTCCTGTTCTTGATGCAGTTATGAACTGCTGCATATGGACTAAACAAGTACAGAAAAGCAAAAGGGGGAAAAACATATCAGGTTTTGAGTTTGGCAGTTAGAGAAGTCAAAAGGACTTTGAAAATCTCAGGTTCAATTCCCTGCCCTGGATAGTATTTACTTATAAAACACAAACTGGCTTCACTGGAAAGTCTGAAAGATTCTTGAGAAAGACCTTTGCCTGACCTGGAAGGAGTTCTGGGTCACCCACAGTCCAAGCAAGTCTTTCCCTCTTTGTGTTGGGTGTTTTCTTTCCCTGAGGAAATATGAAATGCTCCCTACCCTCTGCAGACCCCAGACATGGATCAGGAGCTGTCCCTCACATGCACAGCCTCCCAGCAGGAGAAGGAGGTCTGGGCCATCCTGTGGGACATGGCAGGACACTCACTGTGGATGTGTGATTTACAACTCATTAAGGGAGGGAGTAGCAGAGATCTGGAGGTGGTGACCAAGCAAGGCATAATATTTCATGCAGAAATACAATTTAAAAGTTTTTCAAATGACTATGAATCCATGAATTGGAGTGGGCTAAAATTGTTTTGACTTTGGTAATTGTAGGCAGTCCAGTTCAGTCAGGTTTGAAAGAGCCTTTCCTATCAAACACGGAGATTAGTGGTAATAAATAATGAAAACTTGTGCACTTGCACGCAGGGAATGGAACTGGGTCAAGATGGTTGATCCCCAGTCTCAAACTAAAAGAGTGAAAACAATAGTAGAGCTCCAGAGACCTGCAGCTCACTCCTTGAAAAGCTCACTCAGTCCCTTTCAGAAGCCATTCCTTTTTTTTTCTCTTTTTCTTTTTTTTTTTTTCTTTTTCATTTCCTTTTTTCCCTCTTGATACAAAATGTGATTCTGATGCCAGTTAATCAGTTTTGGTTACAGTAGCTCAGTATTTAGATCAAAGGCCAAAGGGAAAACTTGCAGAAGTCCTACCTGGATTTTTGCTTACTGACCCTGTCATTAAAAAAGTAATTCTGACAATGAAGCTAGACAGGGAAAACATACAAGAATCCCTCGCTTTTGGGTCCTTAAGATTGTCCCTTAGTGAGCCTTATTTAAATTCCTACTCTTTTCTTTCTCTCTGAGCTTACCAGCAGCAACATGGTAAACCTCAGCATTTTATTTTGCCAGTCAGGCAAACAACATGAAGACAAGAGAATCTGTAAGCTCTTTAAAAAGCTTTTCTCATCTGAGATGTAGCAGTCTCTGGGGCAAGATCTTGCTCGAGACCACAGAAATGCTGGTGGTGAGCTTGCAAGCTTGTACCCCTTGACATGGTATCAAAGACTGCTTGACATCATGGCAGGAACACGGCAGAAGCGATCTGAGAATTCCCAAACTAACCCTCCCCTTCTCTATCAGTGAAAGTTGGGAGAGCTCCCTTAGCAACCAGCCCTGCACCTGCTTCCCTAATTGCTTCTTGCCAGAAGGAGGAACGGTGTTCCGAGGCATTGCAGAGACACGGGAGGGAGTGGCACTTCAGCCTCCTGCTCCCCTGGTGACACCCAGCCGGACCACGAGCTGAGCAGCTCTGCCAGCTGGAGCTCAGAGATCCATGATGCCAGAATTCACTCAGCTCACAAAAAAAAAAAAATCCCTCTGGTGAGGTCAGGCTGTCTGTTACAGATGGTGTTTGGAAGGGCATTGTTGTAGCCCCTCAAATGATCCTCAGGAAGGACTTGCAATAAAGGAAAACTGGCCAAAGCACCACCTGCACTTGCCACCGTCCCCTGCCTTACCTGGCTCAGCCATGGTGATCCTCCTTGGAATTAGGGTTTTCTCCAGACCCACTGAGGCTGTAATTAACCTTTCAGTTGACTTCCATGGATGTGAAGCTTCAACCCTAGGGAAGGCAGAGCCACTCTGCTAAAGCAACTGGAGCGGGTGAATCCCTTCCCAGGTGGCTCTGATCTTCAGGAATGCTGTAACAACCTATGGCCCTCAGCCTTCCCGGACATGTCGGGACTGCCACGGAGCTGCCGTGCCAGGCTGGGTTTTACCAAGCTCGGATTAACGACCTGAGGCTCCCGCGGGTGCTGCGGTGAAGTTCAACGCAAAGCAAGGTCCTGCTGCAGGCCCAGAACACGGTGCTCCTCCAAGGTGCTGTCCATGGTCCGGAGTGAGGATAATTCCAGCATTCCAGGGCTGACCTTGGCTGAGATAAGCAAGCCTAACTTTAAAAAGCGCTGCCGTAATTGCATGTTCAGCGGGAAGAGGAAAAATAATCAAATGAAAAAGGACAAAACCAGCAGGGAAAGAAAATTTATTTCCAAGCATCTACGAGAGTGCTACAAACAATAGGGACTAAAACTCAAAGCATTTGAAACTATTAAAAAAATGTAGTTGACAATGTCCTTCTTAAAAATTAAACATAAAAATGTAGAAAATGCAGTTATTAATTCTAAAACTTGCTCAGAAGTGAACTAAATCCAGATAGCATCAAGGAGGATGGAGTCCTACAAATTACCTTTTTTTAAAACTTTATTTCAATTCGTTAATCTGTAAAGTGATACTCATTTATTTTCTTTTTTTTTTAACGTTTATTTAAATTTAATGGAGAAATGTGCAAATCTAGCAAAATATTCTTTGGATTATAAACAGAGAAAAATCAACAATCAAAGAAATTTGAACCAAGTTAATAATAAACTATAGAATTATATAGAATGCATACAGCTATAATAAAGTGAAATATTACAATAAACATTGTAGGGCAAATCTGCTGATTTAGCAAGGTCTGCCTTATAAAACATAGGGATAGAATGGGACAAGTGAATATGTTATGGATATAGAGCTGAAACATCAGTCATCATTTTAAGGAGTCAAATTTTAATCTAACTACATATATGGGGGGGTCTTCAGAAAAGCAACACACCAACAAATCAGATTTTGACTTAGATCAAGTAATTTGGTACCTGACTGCAAATGAAGGACAGGGTCTGTAAAACTAATGCAGGAAAATGTAGATAATTTCTATTTATTGCCTCTTCCCATATTGCAGTTGCTGATATCTGACCCTAAACAGCCAACTATATTAAATTCAGCAGAGGTACAGCTGTACACAGATGCAGAAAATGTTGATGTGCAGAATATATCCCAATCCCTCACTCCTTCTGAACTAATATATTAAAAAAAAAAAATGGTTATAGCTCCCTTTTTAGATTAAAAACATGCATTACAAAGAACAACTCTGAAAGCACTCTGTATTTCTGTTGTTACCAATTAAAATATCTCCCTATCCGCAGATGATGCTATTCTACTGGAAATTAAAAAAAAAAAAAAAAAAAAAAAAAAAAAATTAAGTGCTGGAATTTTAATTACTACTCAGGTAAGGTAATTGTCAGGTAGAACAGTCCTTAGGGAAGTCACAGCTAAACTGGGTCAAATTTCAGTCTCTAGAACCCGCAGAAGCTCAGCACAGATACGGAAACTCACAAGGCTGGAGTAAAGTGTAAGTACAGAGTACTCCCGTCCACTCACAAAGACCACTCCTGAAACCTCGGGAATCTCTAAGATATAAGATAAATGCATATTACATGGGAAATATTAAAAAGTATTACACAATTTAATCCAGGAAACACAGCAGGAGTATATGACGATTCTTACTGTGTTCTGGGAGCAGCCACAAGCTGTAGATAGAGAGGGTACAAAATGTTCACCAGACGTTACATTTGTCTTAATCTAAAAAACATTTGTAAAATGTACTTGATTTTTAAATAATCACTTAACAAGGCAACAAACCAACTACAAACACATAATAAATAAGGCTATTAAAAGGTCACAATTGTAGTAAATTAGTCAGAACTATAAATGGGACATTAGAAACACTATGTTTTTCCTTATATGCTTAATAACCAGAACAAGAATTAAAAAAGAATCAGTTTATTTCAAAGTCTGCTTCTTATATTGAAGCACATATTAAAGCAACAGTACAATGTTCATAAAATATAAGTGTGATGCTGTAACATTTCTTACATGTCAGAATACTGATATTTGTATGTATACTAAAATAAGAATTTTAAAATTGTACAAATAGATACATTAAAAATGACATAGAAATAGGGCGCCTCCCACCTCAACAAGACAGAGTTTTTATATCTGGCACGTATTAGTTCAAGATGAAAGAATAAGCAAAAAGATTTACAAGAATCAGCAGTAACAAGTTTGATGCTCAAGAGACATAATAATTGTACATTGTACTGTACATACATCATATGGGTTTAAGCTGGCTGAATATTATATATTTCAAGTTTAAAAATGCACTACCATATAGAGTGTCCATAGTTTAAGGCGAAATTACAGCTCAGAACTGTTATCTTTTCTAATTTGTGGAAGCTTCTTTGACATAAAAGATTTAGATGTTCATAACACATAAAAGATTTCCCTTATTTGTAGGTTCGCTTTTAGCATTCTCCTTCATTTAAATATTTTGCATTTCTTAAGTGGATTTTTTCCTTTAGTGAAGCTGGCAGCCAACTTCCAGATTTGCCTTTTGTAGGAAAAGGTACTTCACAGTATTTACCACTTTCATGTCCTTTTTTATCAAAGGAATCCTCTCTGTCAAACTTAAATGTTTTAATGAGATTTTTTCTTGATTTTTAAAAAAATACCTGCTTACATTTCCTCTGGATTCTTCAGAACTTCGGACACAGTTCTTAAGGCCAAATCTTAAACTTTATTGTTAAGAATCGTCATCAAAAGTGTCTTTGGAGCCATACAAGTCTGCAAGTTTCTTAAATCGAGGTCCCCAATTTTGTAGATAATCATAGTCCAAGTCAGAATCTGTGGTCGCTGACTCCAAGGAGCTGAGCGACCCAGCCACGGAGCCCCTGCCCTCATAGCCATAGATCTGGATGGAGTCATAGGGAGGGGCAGTGGGGTCGTTGTCAGCCTCCTGTATCCTGGTGTTGATGAAATCATCTACGTCCACACTGTTGGGCGCGGGCCGCAGCCCGGGCCTGGGCAGGTACTGGTACTCGGGCTTGATGTCCTTGCGGGGGATGAAGCCGTTGATGCCGTCGGGGTTCTGCAGCGTGGCGATGTCAAACGCCTCCGTGTCCTCCTCGCCCCCGCCCTCGTCATCGTACGTGATGATGTTTTCCCGCACGTCTTCCTCCTCAAACACAATCAGGGGTTCTTTCTTCTGCCTCTTCAGGGTTACGAACAGTACCACAATGACTGGGGGAAACAAAACATGGGTCAGACTGCACTGTCGTTACGGCGGCTCCTTTGTAAGTAATTATGCGTCCCCGAGCCCTCGGCTTTTCTGCTGGATTGTTGCGAACTTCTGCACTTTTAGTGCTCCTTGCTAGGTAAAAGCAGCGATGTTTGTACACAGAACTGAACGCACTGATCTGAGGCTTTCTGTCTGGGCTGCGTGCCACTGCTCTTACTAATTGCTCATTACTGCAACACTAATTCAAGGGAAGTGTGTGTAGGGACCCCAGTGCTGCAGAACACTGTTACAGTGCCTTTGAGCTGCCCAAGCACATGAATGTCTGCAACAAAACAAAGACGAATCTTTATCCTCTCCCATACGCCCAAAAGCTTAACTCTAATTCCAAGTGTCATTTCCATTAAAATGGAATTTTTTAAGGAACACCTACAAAGAAGTATGTGTTTTTGTGTTCTCACTTCAAATTTCTATAAGATAAAGTATACAAGAAAAGAAAAACTATAAAATACTACAGGGAAATTAGAAAATATTGTATAATTTTTTTTTTCAAATTATCAGGAAACACTTTGCAGCACTTTCTTAAAAGCAGGTCTTCTAAGCCACTCATCTGTCTTCAACACAAGACGGGTTTGAGAGAAATAGCTGGCAGGGGCCATTAATCCTGGCTGACCTCAATAAGGAACTTGTCATCCAGGGAAGATCACAAAACTTAGAACTGTATGTCATGACCATTAAGCAGTGTCCCTGATTAACTGGCATTAGGCCACAGGAGGACATTCTCCAAGCACATCTAGACAAATTCACTGGTGTTTGCTATTGAAGATACCAGAGAAGCCCAGAATGGTTTAGGATGGAAGAGATCATAAAGCTCACCTCATTCCACCCCTGCCATGGGCAGGGACACCTCCCACTGTCCCAGGCTGCTCCAAGCCCCAAGGTCCAACCTGGCCTTGGGCACTGCCAGGGATCCAGGGGCAGCCACAGCTGCTCTGGGCACCCTGTGCCAGGGCCTGCCCACCCTGCCATGGAACAATTCCTGCCCAAGATCCCATCTCACCCTGCCCTCTGGCACTGGGAGCCATTCCCTGTGTCCTGTCCCTCCAGTCAATTGTGCCTCCCCATCTTTTCTGCAGCTCCCTCGGGCCCTGCAAGGCCACGCTGGGGTCACCCCAAAACCTCTCACAGCCAAGCAGACCAGTACTCCCTATCAAAATAAAAGCTAAAAAAAATTAGGATTCATGTCTCCATCTTGGACTCGAGGGCAGGATTACTTTTTTAGCCCAAGTCCAGGGAAGCAGCAAGGAAAGAATGTTTTCTACCTAAGAGGATGACGATGCAGGCCAGGATGGCGATGAGGGCGCCGGTGCTGAGGCCCGCGTTGAGCACGTAGGCCTCGGCGTTGCACGAGAGCAGGGAGCCGCTGCCGTCGCAGCCGCACACGCGGATGCTCAGCGTGTTGGTGCTGCTCAGCGGGGGCACGCCGCCATCGCTGATCACGATGGGGAGGAGGTACAGATCCTGCTTCTGGCGGCTGAACCCCTCCCGTCTGACCAGCACGCTCGCTGTGTTATCTGGGGGGAGAAGAGAGACGATCCTTGTTAATTCTTCCACGCGGTCGTCCTCTCAGTCGCTGCGGGAAAGGGAATTATCTCGCCGCAATGGCTCTCAATTTTCAGGGGCTTTAGCATTATTTCTACAATAAACCAGTACAAAGTATCACCTTTGTAAGGACCCAAGAGCAATTACAGGATTGTATTTAATTCATCCAGCACCACACTCAGTTTTAATTCTTTAATTAACACAAGCAACACAGATAATCTCTGTCTGATAGCACCTTTTAGGACCTGTAACTTTCTGAGAAAGTCACAGTATTTTTTCAACTACCCAAATGGCTGGACCTTCTTATTGCCGTCTGAGCTGGTTTTAGTCTCTCCAGAATTAAAGCTTTCAATGGACGGTAAAACCCGTATCTCCCTTGTGTGCTCTTGAAGTCACATCTAAAAGCATGATAGACAGATATCTGTCCCCAAATGGGCTCTGATAATGAGAGTCCCACCAAAACAAAAGCCAATATTTGCTGTGTGTGAGCAATTTTGAGCCCTGTTGTTTCAGTAAGAAACGCTGAAGGTAACACTGTTTTATCAGAATCTTGTTTTCACCCAAACTGCCAAAGCCAGAATTCAGAGAGCTTGATCATACATGCACAGTATGTCTGGACACATTTTGAATTACGTGGATGTGAGCAAGAGTTAAATCACAGAATCAAAAATACCCTGAGTTGGAAGGAATCCACAGATTCATCCAACTCCTGGCAGTATTTCTGTAACTCTATTCCCATTGTCCTCTTGAGAGGTGACCTGCCATGGTGCAGGAGACAGAAAATTAGCTGCTATCTCAGCACAGGATATTTTGGATGGTCCTGCACACTTCCTCTGGCTAAAGCCTTGGAAAAGGGACGGTGTGAGATGTCACTATCACCTCACTGGGCTGAGACAGACTGTGCTTTGCCCTCCCAGGGAACACAAACAGGGCTCCCTTGTGCCTCTCCTCTCTCCCTCAGCTCAGCCTGAACCAAAGTTTATAACAGCTGTAAACATCCCAAAGTAAATAAAGTGAAGCAATCATATCCATGGTTTTCAGACCTTCAAAAGCCAGTTTATATTGAAGATTTATTCCACCCAACCTTTCCTGGCTTGCCATGTTCTTTATTTTTCACTGTATAACAGAAAAAGGGAAAAAAAGAGTGGTTCTTTTATCTGCTGAGGGAGGGCTGTTCACCTCCAAAGGTACCCACTTTACTGCTGCCTTAGGCTTCTGCAGATTAATCATTTTCCTGTTGAAGAGTCAGCATAAATCCCAGAATTTAATAATGCAAACCATAAAACCTCTCCTAATGATCTAATCACTGTGATTTCCACAGAAGTCTGTGAATAAAATATACCCAAAGAGAAGTGTTCTTGCCTTGCATTAACCACCCTTGAAGGCAGTGCCCCTAATGTAGGACAAGATCTGAAACTGCCCCCAAATTTGGTGAATCTATGGGATGAGAAGGATGTTTGCACTGCTTCACTGTCAGGAACTTCACCAGAAAGGATGAATATTTTAGGTAGGAGCTGTTTGTTACACACCAAGTGAGTCCATCCCCCATATCTACCCCTGTCCTGCCAGCCCACACCCGAGTGGTCACCTGGGCATGACACAACTATTGCTTTTTGGTGTTGAGTCACAAAGACAACAACTGGATAGAAAACAACTTGTTAACTTCTCCTTTGCTCAATGTTACATTTGCTAAGAACAGAGATGATGATAAAGATCTGATTGTTTATTACTTGTGGCTCTTGGAGGTGCCCTTTGTCTCTCTCAGAGTCCTTCGAATCTCCTGAATGTTTACACTCACCATCTAAACTTCGAGGCACAATTTTTAACAGGACCTTGGTGATACCAATGTCTGTGTGACAGGAGACTTATTTTAGGGCTTTAAATTAATGGGCTCATAACAATTTGGTAAAAATAGGAATACAACATCTAATATCTATTATTATATCGGCTAACTTGAACTAATATATTGATAAAGAATTAAACTATTCCACAGAGTCCTCTAAAATGCATTTAATAATTCATTTCCTCAATGGGAGACCCAAGATCTGTTCCATTAAATGAAAAATCACAACAGGACAAATTATTCTTGTGGCAAAAAAATATGAACATTAACAGGGGGCTGAGCTACAGATGCCTTGAGGCTGCAAACTCACTGTGAAAAGAATGACAATACCATATATTAATATATTTAGTCTTTGTCTACGCAATTTTTATCATAGATTTAATTTTTCTTGCCTTTTGTCAGCTGAAATGGTATTCCTAATTAGAAATAAGAGAAGGATGGCAAATTATTCAGCTGTTATACAGACTGGCCTGGTCCACTGCAGTCACTTGCACGAAACAAAGCTGATTTTGATGCAATGGCTGATTTATCTGTTTCAATGGAAGTGATTTTTACTTTAACATAAAATTCTTAAATGAAAAATCCAGTCAACATGCCTGGCTAAAGATTAAAAAGGACTACAATGCATCAAGACTAAAAGGTCATTTTTAAATCTTTTCCTTTTACTGTTTATGTTCACTTCTCACATTTAGAAGAAACATAATATCTATAAGAGGAAAAAAAACCCCTTTCTTACCTAGATAAAAGATAACATATAATCCTAGCTAATATTCTCGTCCTTGCTTTTTTATTATTTTCAAGGCCCAAGAGTAGAACTATAATCCTGGTAAAATGGCATTTTTAAGCCAACCAAAGTTAAATGTCAATACCAGTTTAAAACTATTACTTAACACATATGGGAACGACTTGACTGTCAGTCCTAATGAACACAACGGGGGTTAATACAAGGAGAAAAAGAACAGTAATCTCAAGGCCAATCCCAAAATTTCTCATTTTTCCATCTATTATTGCCTTGGCTATCCAGTATTCAAAGGTGCTGCAAATGAAGATTCTGTGTGCTCTCCATGAAATTTTCACAATTAGAAGCTAAAACTGCATTATTTCTTGGTGATCCTTATACTGATCTCCCTGAGCTTTGCTTTTTGACTTTTTCTCTGGTGATTTTATTGATGATTTCCAATATTTCCTGTGTGCATAGGCAAATGTAGCTTGTTAACAGATAGATTGTGTAAGTAGGATTCTAGATTACAGGAGCTGACTGCAGCGGGAACTTTATCACCTATATCAGGTGTGAGTGCTGGTTCAGCCAGAAAATGGAACAATTTCAGGGATCCAGCTGTCTAAAATCCTCACCTTACCAGGAGTGGCAATTGCTGTGGATAATCCATGGCAAAATCTTGTGACTTGATAGTTTGTGTGTCTTTCAAAATTTTCTTGTTGAAAAAGTGTGAAGCACATGTTTGAGTATAAAAAGCAGACTTTAGTCACTGATTTTTGGGGGCTCACAAGTTCAATTTCAGGCTCTGTAAAGCTCTATCTTGTGAATTTGGGACTGCAGCCCTTCCAGCAATGCCAGCCTGAGGGAGCTCAAGGAAAGGGCATCTCAGCACAGGACCCAGCAGGGTTAAAAGGAAATCCATTTACTCAAAATCTGCCTCTCTGCTGTGAAGTGCCACGAGCCTCTGCTGCTCTTTTGAAGACCTGACTTCAGTAGAAGCAGAATTGAGCAGAGCCTGGGCAGACAGTGTTGTTTGTTTATGAGCTATAATATAAGGAAACAGTGCAAAAGTAATTCTGTGTTCTATCCCAGCATGGGCTAAGCCATTATCTCATGTTTTCTATGGGAGATGGGCTCAGCTGAAGACTTGGTAACACAGTGGGCTATTAGTAGGATGTAGAACATGATTATGCTTTTTTGGATTACTGCAATATGTGATTACTTTCAGGAGCTGATAAAAAGAAACTCTATTAAATGATAATTATGGGACTGTATTCACTTTAAAGTTCTGTAATAGGCCAAAACACTGGAGTTTTCATTAACTGTTCTCCACAGTTAATAAAGCCATTTTTCTCTGAAAGTAGCAATTCCCTCTGAAAGCTGTGGCATGGCTTATAGAATACTCAGACTTACAACTCAAAAAAAACCAACTTCCAACGACCATGGACATTATTTGACTTGAAAATAGTAACACACTCTCCCTAAGAATTTTTTTATACAGGAGTACACAGAATTCTAATTTTTTTACTCTAGTATAACTTGCTTTAAAAACCCCACAAGAAATGCATAAATTAACAATATCGTTGCACTGAGGATTGAACAAAATGAGGGAATGGAGAGATGGAAATGGATTAAATTCTTCAGACTATTCATTTCCCAAGAAGAACATTCTATGGGAAGATTCAATCCCTTACTACTGCCTTCTTGAAATAACCTTTTGCAGCATTGTCAGGTAGAAACATTACATTCACCTTACATAATAATTTAAACTACAACACTTTTTTATCTGGGTTAATTTTGTCAGGAACGTGTTTGCTGCATACGGAAATGAAGGATGAGTGGGATTGGTTGGAGTCAGGAACCATAATACGACTCAGAGTATCTCCACTTTGACCTATGCTTCTGCTAGACTATAAAATCTAATCTATTTTCAGTTTGATGTGGTGACCATAAAATGTGTTTTATCACAAAACCTGGCCTCCGGGTCTCAAGCAAAGAATACATGCTTATTTACTCCTCTCTAAAAATACACCCATGAATTTTTCAAAACTTGTGTTTTACTACTTTAAAGAGAATAAATATATGCCCTGCACTGGCTCCTTTATGAATTACTTATGTATGTACAAGTGTCAAGCACTAGGCAACAGCATTACTTTGATCAGTCAGGAGTAACAGAGATTTTGTTTGGGAACTCTGATGATAATTACCCTCACTTCAGATGTGGAGAAAGATATAAAGTGTGCCTCAACAGAACAGTTTTTACTGAAATCATGTATCTGGATTGTGCTGCCTTTTGTACTTCTGGTACTCTTGGATTCATTATTTAAACCAGTTCAACCAAGTTTTACTTTTTAGAAAACAGTCAAGTTTCCTTCAAACATTAAAGCTTGCTAATCAAATCCAATCCCTTAGAAGCTGAAAGTTTTTGCCCTGTGAAGGGAAATAAAAAATGAAGACTGAATCAGAATATAATGAAATAAATTGAGTAAATATGTATAATGGCCAAATCTGTCTTTTTTTTTTTTTTTTTTTTTTTTTTTTTTTTTTTTTTTTTTTTTCAGTTTGCCCACCTCTTCTGGCTCCCTCTGCCAAGTCCAGGTCACTGATGTTATTATGTTGTGATCAACTGAATTTTGACACTCACCCAGGCCTGAGGGTTTTTGGTTACAAATTTCTTACATCTTGCCATCAATCTGAATGCAAAGCTCTACTTTATCTCATGAATACCAAATTGGCAAGGGGATCAGGATATCCAGATCCTGAGACAGCCAACACAGGTATGTTCCACAGCACAAATCCCTGTTTCATTTCCTGCACCGGGCAGTGATTTGATTCCATTGGGAATCCAGCCCACATCTCTTGTGATGCATAATTTACAAAAGCTGGCAGGCACAGTGCAGAACAAATACAAGCAGCCTAATAATTTATGCTGTCTCAGCTAATTTTAGGTTTCCCTAAATCAAGAAAATCTGCCAATTTCATTTACTGAGTGTTTGGCAGTGGTTTTATCCTCTTCCTGGGAGATAAAATGGCAGTGGATTCTTCCTGTCGGGCATTATCATGTAATTTAAAATGCGCATTCAAGAAAATTCAAGTGAGTTAACAAACATCCCACTTTCCCAAGAATATCCTTGCAACTCAGCTGTATGCTTTTGCCTTCCTCCCCTAAATCTTGGAGAAAGACACTCTGCCAAAGTTAATGACAATGCTGTTGCATGACATTACATTGGCCATTAGTTTTACTTTGTCATTTCTTTGGATTCTGGTAGAGTGGGAATCTTCACACAAACCTCTGTTGTCTCTGAGTGTAAAATTTGGATTATGAATAATTTCAGGTGGTAAACTGAAGATAAATCTTGGTCCATTGGCCGAGTCATCCTTGTCATCAGCACTAATTGTAATAAATTGCTGTAAAAGAAAAGCACTCTGTAAACAAACAGCTCCTTCTCTGAGTACATCACATACAGGCAGCATTCTGAGACAGCCCTTGAATAAGAATTGTAAAATAGCAGAACCCCCCTCAAATACAAATATATGCAATTACAAACACAGTGCCTACTCCAAACTACAACAGGCAATCTTTAATTACTACTGCATTAACCCCCCCAGAGTTACAGCTGTAAAAACACACACCTTCAGAGGGAGGTGGTGAGAACTAGGAAGGGGGTGGGCATGGAGGGGGTGAGCACAGACGGGTTGGGCACAGGAGGTGCAGGCACAGGAAGGGGTGGGCATGGGAGGGGATGGGCACAGGAGNGGGTGGCAAAGGAAGGGGTGGGCAGGCCATACCTGGTTGCTTCGGGCATTCTCACACACGAAGGCTTCGTAGGCTGCTGCAAACTTGGGAGCGTTGTCATTGACGTCAACAACTTTGATTGCAACGGGAACTTTGGCTTCCTGGTGCTGTTTGTCTGTGGGAGAGGCAACACTGAGATATGACAGAGGTAGAACCCCTCAAAACAAACAAATTCCCAGCTGCATCCAAGGAAGGCTCAAATATGCTGAGCTATTTCTGCTGAGATTTCTTGCAGTTTATCAAACTGAGACAATTGGAGGATTACAGGAATTGTATCACCGATTCTGAGACACCTCAGTGAAATACTCACGGACTTCAACTGCAAAGACAGAGATATTATGCCAAGCCATTTCTTCCCTATCCAAAGCCTTTATTGTCTTGATATTGCCATCTTCTGCATTAATAACAAAATATCTTTCAAGGTCGGTGTGTCGATCAATCGAATATCTAAAGAAGATTGAAAGTCAGTAATTAGAGAAAAGAAGGACTAAGGAGTTTCGTGCATCCAGATTTGTTCTATATAATTATTATTTCTAAATAACTGTAAGCAGTACACATATTGTTGCCCTCAATATCATTGTCAAAAGGACAATATGTGTTCTTTTAAAAGGAGAATCACCTGGTTGGTTTCTACATTTAGAAAAACAGTACATCAGAATGTTTGTAATAAGTGAAAATTGCTGGTCTTTGAAGTCTCCATATCAAAGCCCTAATACACTCTTTATTTTCTTCTCTTATAAAACATGATAAAAATATCTACTGAGATATTTTTTCTCTTCTGTTTCATGTTAATCATGGTGATCTTTTAAGTCTCCCAGTCTTTGGTTTACTCTGAATATTAATTGATAATACCAATTTATGAAATATTATCCACTCTGCACATTTGTACAGCTTTATACAGCTCTGACTTTTATAACTGCATGTTGAAATTCTTTGAAATGTTAAGTATACCCACAAAAGAGGTCTTCATAACTTAAGTTACACTGAGAACATGACAAATAAAATTAAATTTATAGAAGGCTATTATAACATAAGAATTCTTCACTATGAGGGTGGTGAGGCCCTGTCACAGGGTGCCCAGAGAAGCTGTGGCTGCCCCTGGAAGTGCCCAGGGCCAGGTTGGATGGGGCTTGGAGCAGCTTGGGAGAGTGGAAAGCGCCTCTGCCCATGGCAGGGGGTTGAAATGGGTCCTTCCAGCCCAAACCATTCCATGATTCTGTGATTCCAAGATTCAACCTAACTGCAGAAAGTTGGTCTGTTTGGGCTTGTCTTTAACAATTAACACTTAACAATTACCCAGCCCAATCCTTAATCTACATCTTAGACTTTGATATTTTGAAAAAAATCCATGCTGTGAAAAAAGCGAAAGTTACCTGTGGAAAATTTAATTTAGAATAGAGTCTACAAAAGATGTCCTTTAGTATATTTTAATTAGACATAGCTATAGTATGATACAGGCTTTGAGAAACTGGCAGCTTATGGAAAGAAGGCACAAAACCAATGCTGGATGGTTAAAGCTTCAATGTCCTGGCTGTCTGTAGATCTGTCACACTGTCTTCAGAACTTGCCTAACAATTCCAAAGGCTAATGCTCAGAAGGAAACAGGAGACGCAGCAAACCTTATAGCACTGTTGGCAGCATCCGGGTCTTTGGCATGTACTTTTCCAACCACAGTACCAGATGCTGCATTTTCCTGTACTTCAAAAATGTAACTTGGCTTCAAAAACACTGGTGGCTCATCAGCATCTTCCACCGCTATTTTCACTGTCACCGTGTCCTTGAAGGGCCCGTTGCTAATGAACTTGGGATCAATGTGCACATTGGCCGCCTCCACCTTCAGGCTGTAGGACTTTTTGGTTTCATAATCTAAGGTCTGTGAGAAACAAGAAGACAGTGCATTCCAGAGTCAGAGAAACGAGGCTGTAAGAGCAGCAGGCAGCGCCCTGGTGTTCAATGACATCAAACAAATGTGAGCATCTGTCAACAAGCTTGGACTGAAATGTGTGTATTTAAAAACATAAAGACTCAAATGGAAGGAGCTACACTCTATGTATGGAGCAGCATAGGAAGGCACTCAAAATATCACCACAGTCCTGGTCTTGCTTTTTGCTTACTGTATCACTGAGGAAATTCCCATCTGTACTGGGAAAATTGTCTCCATGCAACCTTCCAGGCAGCACAAAAGTGCAAGGGATGAGAAAGGGGTTCCCACAAGAAGCCTGGCTTTATCCAGGCTGGCAGACATTCCACATGGATGTGGTCTGAAGTGCTCCTGGTGCACCAAGAGGTAGCACACAGATAAATTAAATTATTTAGGTAGTGGGGAAAATACAAAGATGGTTTGCAATGCTTTCGTTCCTGCAGTTCTCTCCAGCCACAGAACTCATAACACTTTCCAAAGGGGAGGTGGAATAATGTTCCATGGGACAAGCCCTTTTGGGAGCCTGATCAAAGCCACAGCACCTCTGCACCTGCATTAGCATGAAGTGGCTGCAGGGTTGCACCTCAAAATGATCACACAGGTGCCAACCACAATTCACAAAGTATGTTAACATCAGAGACTGAGTGGAATGACAGCTCAGCCATGTTTCAAAACACACAAAAATCCACTCCCACCTCTAGAACAGAGACAGAAATTGAACCAGGGCAGTTTTGAGCAGAGGAGACCTCTGGATCCCTTCCTGAGGGACAGCCCCAAAGGACAGGGCAGGGCTGACCAGAAGTTGCCCAGGCCTTCTCCTTTGAGTTCTGATTTCTCCAAGAGAGTTAAATAGCTCTAAAGATACAAAGGGCAAAATTACGATGCTTCCATAATAATAAAATTTATGCAATTTGCAATTTAAAATTAATTTGATAATGTTTTATCAAAGCTCCTGCTGATGGGCTGTGTGTGAAATCCCCTCTGCTGCTTTTCCCATAGCCTGTGACTCCTTCAAAACACTATTGTGGACAATGCACAGCTGAAGAATTCAAACTATAGGGCATGAGGCTTTTCAGACTGAACATAAAGCAACAGTGAATGTCTGCTACTTATCAGCACTAGGCAAAACTTCATTAACAATGAAGCTGATGGCATCATATTTTACCGTGACTTTTTATTATGAATTCATTTAGTTTGTGCAATTAATCCACTGTACAGTATTTATGTAACTCTTCTTGGTTTTTTTCTTCCATTCCAATTCAGCTAATGGGGAAATGGAATATTAAGAGTTAATCACACCTTGAGAAATGAATTAAGTGAAATTTGCATTTACTAATATTTTAGCTTAGGTGGTAATCCATTATTACCAAATATTTTGTCAGTAACAAAGAACACCACGTAGCAGTAGGCATCACTCACCTTCTTAAGCTTCACAACCCCTTCCTGAGTCTCATAATCTGTGGTGATTTCAAACATGTCCATGCCATCCCCGTCGATGATGCTGTAAGCCACCAAGCCATTCTCCCCAATGTCAGGATCTTTGGCCTTCACTCTCCCCACCTCCTCTCCTGGGACGGCCGCTTCCGACACCGACATCTGGTACACACCTGGAGCAGGGAGAGCAGGGGAACAGGCGTGTGCCCCCAGTCAGCAGGCTGCTCCCCACGTCTGCTTACTCTGTCAGCTTGGGAGTTCCAAACAAACACAGCAATTTTTGGCATTTTCAACCCCCCCTGAAGGAACATGGTGTTCTGTCCTGTTCTGTTCTAAAGAGCTTTGAGCAGCAAGTCAGCTGTGAAACCTTAACCCACAAGGATAATGTATAGAACATGACTCCTTCCCTGTTACCCTTCTGCTCAGGGAGGGGCTGAAAAGGACAACCAATCACCCAGAATGCAGAAATCGTTGTGGCACCAAGGTTACCGTTGATAGCAGGGATGTTATTACAAACATGGAAGGAAAACTCTCTCTCACATGGCTCATGGCAAAACCTTCACATCTGTTTCTCATTTCTGCCCATTCATTCAAGAGCCATAAATTATATACAGTGAATTGGATAAATCTTGTCTGCTGTGCTGGCTAAAGAATAACTATGCTGCTTTCTATGCCTTGAATTTGGAGTGTGAATGTAGAACAACAACGATTATTAAAATTTCACACCACAGAGATGTATGTATGTGCACAGCATGTACCAACTTGTATGGGATTTCACAAGCAAAAAATGGCTTTTCCACAGCAAGCTCCAGTAGGAAAACCATCCCCAAACATCCCACAGGTGTTTCCCTGGGTATTCAGGGACACCAGAGGAAAGCAATACTGTTCCTAGATAAATCACTCTCCAACAGTTGTTTTTTAGGCAGTATTGATTCCAGAACTTTCCCAACCCCCTCAAGAGTTCAGATAACATAACTTGGTCTTAAATACGTAAATCTATGTCAGAATTTTCTGTCACATCACATCATCAGCGGTAATAAATTGAGGAGGAATAAAAAGGATGATAAAATAAAATAATCTAATTTTTTTCCTCTTTGTAATTGCTCTTTTTTGCTCCATGGGCACCCTAGGAACATCAGGACACTTACACCAGGCAGAGAGTTGGCTCATTACCCATAAAAACAATTGCCACATGTCATTGAAATAAGTCATTAACTCCAGTCACAAAGAACCCAAAATTTAAGCATATAACTCATTAACACATTAACAGCTTGAGCAATGAACATTAAAAACAACAACAAAAAAAAAACCAAAAAAAAAAACCCAAAAAACCAAAAACAAAAGCAGTGACTGTCCCCTTATATCAGTCCAAATATTAATCATTTGGCTGTTTATACAGACAGCTAAACCCTGATTTTGAGTTACAAAGCATTCCCAATTCATATTTAACCTGGGAGTGAATGATTAAGTAGAGGAACTGCTTTTGGGCATTTTTGATAATTTAAAATGTTCTTGCAAAGCACTCAGTAAACGGGCTTGAATTCATAGAGAAAAATCTTTCAGTTGACGGAGTTAACAAAATATTGTATCCTCGTGTCCCAGGTTGTGATCTGGACTGAAAAGGCTTGTTTGTAAGGTACATAAAACCTGATTTTTTAGGATTTAATCCTTTTTTTTTTGAAAGGTAGATAATGCTGGCACAGATTTTTACATTCAGCTCTTGTATGAAGGGCCAGGGAGCTGCAGCACTGGAAGAAAAATTGTTAGAGGTGTTAGAGGGATGGCCATGGCCAGGACGTGTCAGAGTCAGAAGTGCTGCTCAGAGGAGAGACACAGTGGGCTAAGATGGTGTCTGCATGGCACTCAAAAAACCCCAAAGCCACACAGAGATCAGGGGCAGAACAGATGTGTGGGCCCATTGAGGTGCTTCCACCCAGCTGTGAAGGCTGAGTCTGATTCATTTTACCTGTGAAAAGTGAATTGCTCAGGTCTAAAAAAATCGCTGTATTTGACCTCCATTAATATACTTTAACAATTAAAAAACATAATTGTCCTAAATTTAGTTTGCTTTGCCACGGTAAATATGAGTCTTGAAGAATATCTATATCTATATCTATATCTATATCTATATCTATATCTATATCTATATCTATATCTATATCTATATCTATATCTATATCTATATATATATATCTGTCTGCTCATGTAAGTTATTCAGCATGACCCAGTAGCTTCAAAAACGAAGTGGAGGGTCAGGAATCTTTGCAATTTAATCCTGGCCCTAAAAATATTTCACTTTGCAACACAAAGCAAATAATCCAGACATTAAAGTTCCATCTGTAAACAACAAAAAATGAGCAATTAATTTATTCACATGTGCTGCAATAATCCATCAGTTATTGCCTCCCCAAGCCTTGGGTGTGTCTGATACTTCACAAACATGGGTCCTGGTAGGAGATGTGAGAAGGATTTTGTTGGTACTCACTCTGTGGGAACTTTGGTGGGTTGTCATTGACATCTGTAAGTGTAATTGTCACTTTGGTTGTCCCTGAGAGGCCTCCCATGTGTCCTCCCATGTCCTTGGCCTGTATCACCACGTGGTACTCCTCCTTGGCTTCTCTGTCCATGTTGGGAAGGGCAGTTCGGATGATTCCTGCAGGCACAAAGGAAGGTGGCACACAAGACTAAATGAAAACCTGGCTGGTGCACTTGAAGTGCATTAAACACAGCAATATTTGCAGTGATGGTGGAGGTTCTGCTTTCCCTGTGCACCGCTCTGAGGAAAGCAGCCCTAATATTCCACACAGAGGACAGGCCTGAAGAATTTGAGCAGTGCACAGAAACAATCATCACAGCATACAGAACACATAGAAACAGCAGAAACTTTCTGGTGTAGAAGCTCCAGCAAATGCCAGGAGACCAAGCAAAGCAGGAAGCTTTGCTCAGACACATCAGCAGCTGCACCCAGTCAGTACACTTAATTCACCTTGATGCACTCTGGTCATGAGGTGCCACTCAAGAAACCATTTAATAATACCTGTTTGAGCCTCCACTGAGAAGTAGGGCTGACCTTCAAGGATACTGTAAACCAATTTGGCACTGTTCCCATAGGTAGGGTCATCAGCATCTGAAGCTGTTACCTGAATAACTGATGTACCTAAAAATGGAGAACAAACACAGGAGGGAGAGTCAGAGGCAAACACATCTGGAAGGACCATGCAGAGATGCTTTCAGTCACACAGCAGAGCTATTCCTAAAATTTTTTTCTTTCCACGTTTGGTAAATGAAAATCGAAATTACTTGACAATTTCTAGAAGACAAAATATACTTGAATGATCCAAAAAGATCTGTCACCAGCTGTGGTGTGGATTAATGTTCTAACCAGTGAAGATAAAAAAGTCAGCAGTCACTCTGAACCATTATGGTTTTTCCCCTCAGTAGTTTAAGCCTTATATTGCTTTTGTCATTAGACAGTCAAACAATAGAGTTTTCCTTTACATTTTTCTCAGTAAGTTTCAGACAAATCATTCCTGTAGAAATCTCTGAGACAGACACAAGCTCAAACAGGAGATGAAAATGGAATAGATGGTGAGGCAGTAACTTCCCAGCTTTATTACACAGCTCTGCCAAAGGAATGATCTTCATGTTTACCCCAGAGGATTCACACTCCATAAATTCCAGGGGACTCCTATGCTCCTTTCTAGGAGAAAAAATAGTTCTATTCTAGGAACATCTCCCAGTTAGGAGCTGTGCAGGGATTGATTTTGGGCAGCAGATTAAATACATCAAGTGAATCACTGGCTGAACACAAAGTAAATTTTACTTCCCCAAATCCTTGACAATAAGAATGAAATAAAGCCAAGATCTCCTGACAGTGCAGCACCTTCCACAAGGGCAGTGCCTGTCTGAGTACTCACCTACATTTGATCTCTCGGGCACATTGGCATGGTAGTTTTCATGGAGAAACTCAGGCGGGTTGTCATTTATGTCTTGAACTTTGACAATGAATTCAGAAGGGGGTTCCAAAGGTCTGTTTGTGTTCCTGTCCACAGCCTGAGCTGTCAGGGTGTACTGAGCTCTCTCCTCCCGATCCAGTGTCTTGGTTGCATGGATGTTCCCTGATTTGTCATCGATAACAAAAATAATTCCTGCTCCTTCACCTGAGAGAATGTATTTAATGTTTCCATCTCCAGAATCAATATCTGAATGAAGCTACAAAAGGAGAAACAGACACACCTGAGCAAGGGGGCACACATTTCCTGGATGTGCTTATGAAACAAAGAAGTGCAGGAAATTGCTATCATTTCACAGTTTTCAACAACTGTGGCTTCCACCAGACAAAAAACCACACTCAGGGACATGCTGCGACCACATGTCCCCTGCATCCAGGGTAGTGCCAGCCCAGACATGCCTCCTGCCACATGCAGGGCACTGCTAAACCAAACATTTCAGAATTAAGGAAGAGAATACACGAGAAGATACTTATAGCAGGTTCTTCATTCACATGAAGTTGGTAGGAGGAGTAACTTTTACAAAGATTTTGTACACTTCAATGAATCATGTTCTACTGGGTTGCATGTAAAAAGCTGTTAAATGACAAATGGGATGAATTAAGTGATAAATGAGTGAGCCCAGCAGTGCCCAGGTGTGCAAGAAGGCCAAGGGCACCCTGGCTTATAGCAAGTACAGTGTGGGCAGCAGGACCAGGGCAGTGACTGTCCCCTTTACTGGGGGCACTGCTGAGGTCACACCTCAAGGGCTGGGTCCAGTTCTGGGCCTCTCTGTTCAGGAAGGACCTGGAGGGGCTGGAGCAGGGAATGGAGCTGGGAAGGGTCTGGAGCCCCAGAAGAGGCTGAGGGAGCTGGGAAAGGGGCTCAGCCTGGAGAAAAGGAGGCTCAGGGGGGCCCTTGTGGCTCTGCACAGCTCCTGACAGGAGGGGACAGCCGGGGGGGNTCTGGGACAAGGTGGGTGCTGGGGAGCTGGGAGTGGACGGGCTGGGAGAGCTTCTCCAACATAAAGGATTCCGGGATTCTGTGTGATTCTGTGACTGCCAACTCCTTTTTAATTACACCCTCTCTAATATAAAACAAGCAACAAATGCTTACTAAATGTTCTTAATCCCACAACCAGTGCATACTTCAGTTTGATGAATGAGGAAAACATTGAGCCAAATTAGAGATTTATTGATTTTATATTGACAGCTACAAGTTGCATCATTTTAAACCAGAATACCCAACATGGTATTTGCTGACATTGATCATGTTTCTTCTCTTTTTGTCCTGGGATTAAGTCAACACCATTCTGCTGCCCATTTAGAAACTGGCAAATATACTGGTTTATTTATCTGTGTTTTACTAGTGTTAGACAGTAGCAAAATTAAAAAAAAAAATCAGTCCAGGATGTGCGTACATACACATGTGCACACAGATATTTACATGGCCATCAATATATTTAATTTTACTGATAATTTGAAAATGAGAGGATAAAAAGATACCTATTTACTGAGCTACTGGGTTAAACATTCAATTTTTAATTACTGTTTTTAAGGACCTGAGAATTATATTATTGAGACACATTTTTGCTCAAATTGTTGGTGTGGTTCTTGCTGTTTTGCTGAGTAACAGCCTGTATACTTTCATTCAAGGACTGCTGAGGTCAATGGAGATATTTGTATTGACTTAGGTAGTATTTTGCTTAGCATTTAAACTGAGCTACCAGAAAATGAAGAAGCAGCTTATACAGCACAAAGCCAACAGGAAAAGAAAAGAAAAAAACCAAAACAAACAAAAACAACAAACCACAAAAAACCCACAAAGCTCCCTCAAAAGATAAAAGTTAAGAATATTACTCAGCGGTGTAAAAAGACATTCTTTCTTACCCTTCCTACCAGCACAGGATCTGGTCCCGTGTATTCCTCTATGACAAAGAACTGGTTCCACACCCAGCCTCTTTTGGAACGGTGCAGGACTTGTCCCTCCTTGCCCTTCTCGTGGTGCCCGTGCAGCGAGGGCTGGGAGCGGCTGAGCCTCTCCGTGCTCAGGGCCTGGCTGCAGCACAGGACCCCCAGGCAGAGGAGAGCGGCGTGTAAACAATGGTCCTCCTTCATTTTTGGTTATTGTGTAGGCACAGGAGTATCTGAGAATCTACCCCTTCCACCTTGAAAGTCAGAACGTCCGGGGCCACTGAGGAGTGTCAGAGCAGCTGGTGTGCACATAGGATGCCACTAAACACATCACTTAGTGCTCTGCAGCTTCCCAACTCAGCTCCTGGAAGAAGGGAACATGGAAGAAATCGTCGGTTCTTTGAGGACGTAGTAGGGTTTTTTTATTTAGCAAAACAAAACTGGGACTTTCTTGGTAAATATCAAGATAAGAAGATTAAAATAAATACATCGATACTGATGAAATCCTGAGTAATGAGCAGATTTAGTGTTTTGCTACATGGAGCTGCCACCTTGCAGAATCTCCTGGCTGGCTGGTTTGTTCACTCCAGTGGCTGGAAGTTGAAAAATAGATAGGGAATCATATTTTCTCATGATTCTTTCAAATAGATTTAGCCCAAGACACAAGGCAACTGTAGAAATACCTAATTTAGACCTAATCCCTCTTTGGAGTTTAGATATAAGCTGCTAAGGCAGAGGTCCAGATATAAGGGAGATCCCAAGACTTATCAGGATTGCAATATTTCCCCACCAGCCCTTTCATGATCAACAGATCCTCGTACTGAACGTAACCACCTCTGTTTTTTTCTGGGCAGGAGCAGGGGCTGGCAGAGCTCCAAGGAGCTCCAGTTTGGATTTAGACCCTGGAAGCACCTCTGAGGATGAAGACAACATCAGCCCTGATTGCCAGTGTGCTGCCCTGGGCTGGGAACAATAAATGCTACAAACCAATAAAAATGCATTCAGATATCTCTGATAGTATAATAATTGATTTAACTATTTATTTCTACTTTCCCTGGGCATCAAATTACCATGATTACATTGATCTCCTACTTTCTAATACTTCTTAAAACACTAGGTTAGATTTAATATTTGAGGGAGAAATTGCTTAATAAAGTGAAACCCAAACTAAGCAGCCCTCAATCCATCACAAAGGCCACTTTCACTTATCCCTGGGGTTTTAAACATATTCTCCTTGAATCTTTACACAGATTTTACAAGGTCCCTACAATGTTTGGCTTAGTTTTCGATGTGATTCACTTTACTCTTCTGCAAGACACTGATAAAAATCTTGATGTTATATTTACACGGGCAAATGTATAAATATGTGCTACCATCAACTGTAAAACAGAATGATTTTTAAATAAGAAACAAGGAGATCTTAATGGTAATTTCAGCAGAGAAAATGTGAATATAGGCAGAAACCTTGAAACTACAGCACCTTCTGTGTCTCTACACACAAACAGCTCACTAGTCCCAGACCCACTCATTTGGGTTTGTCTTTCTCACATCCTAAGCAGTCATGTCCTCCTTCCACATTCCTTCCACATTCCTTTCACAGTTACATAAAAATACATTGGCTGACAGGGGTTCATGAATAACAAATGAAATATTTGGGTTTATTTCCTCAGAAAAGATTAGCTTTCAATTTTATTTTACTGAAAACTGAAATCACCTCAATCACAGCACCAAACTAGCTCCAGCATAATCAGTGAAATGACATTCTTACACATAGATGCAAATGTAGTCTGGCTTTCCCAAGCATATTTATTAAATAACTTTGTTTTATCCATTTAAATTTTCCTATTGTTACATGATGACACATTACAGATTACTCACACGAGCATAGAAGACATGAAAAGGCAAACAATCCCTGTGATTCTGCTCAGGAAAATGCTTTTATTTTGACACAATTCATGTGTGAAAATGTGGAGCATTAGGTCTGTGGTTTCTATTTCATGTCTCCAACTTGCTGAGGGGTAAAACCAGTGTAAGATTTGAGGGTGTGAAAACTGAGATTTCACCTGTTTTGGACACATTTTGCACCCGGTTTTTCATAGGAAAAAAAAAAAATCTATGGGATTTGTGCTGTAGGGATCACTCATTTGCATCAATCAGAGGGGACTGGGCTCCTGGAATGTTATAAAGAACCTACATACTCCAAACATGGAATAACTAGATATTCCTGGACAGCTGTGAATTTCTAAACCTGACATTAATTTTTTTTTTTTTTTTTTTTTAAATCTGTAAATAAACTGCTTATGTGAATAGATTTGGGCTGCATTTGAAAATTAAACTCACCAATAGTCATTCATCCTTGGCATCACAGAATGATCTTAGCTACAGAGATAAGTAAACAAATCCCCCCACTCTTCCCCAAGTCGTCAATACTGTTATGTAAACCAATAAACACTTTATAAAGCTGCTTAACCAGAATGGCAGAGCCAAGCTGATATACACACTGCTTATTATCAGCTATTCAAGTGTGAAGTGCTGGAAACAAAATGTTAATCACAGATCCATGCTTATTTACTAACAAGGATTTAAAGCGAAAATTGTTTGTTATCTTTTGTTTTATCCTCTACATGTCCATATACAGAGATGAAGCAATAAGGCTCCATGTCTTCAAGCTAAAGAAAACTATTCTCTCTCATCTGCCACTTCAGATAATACCATAATCCCAGCATGGTCTGGGCTGGAATGGACCATAAATCCCATCCAGTGCCACCCCTGCCATGGCAGGGACACCTCCCACTGTCCCAGGCTGCTCCAAGCCCCAAGGTCCAAGCTGGCCTTGGGCACTGCCAGGGATCCAAGGGCAGCCACAGCTGCTCTGGGCACCCTGTGCCAGGGCCTGCCCACCCTGCCAGGGAACAATTCCTGCCCAAGATCCCATCCAGCCCTGCCCTCTGCCACTGCCAGCCATTCCCTGTGTGCTGTCCCTCCAGCCCTTGGCAATTGTCTCTCTCCATCTTGCCTGCAGCTCCCTCAGGCCCTGCAAGGCCACCCTGAGCTCAGCCCAAAGCTTCTCCTCTCCAGGTGAACAATCCCAGCTGTGCCAGCCTTTCCTCCCAGCAGAGCTGCTCCATCCCTCTGCTCATCCTGGTGCCTCCTCTGGGCTCTCTGCAGCAGCTCCAGGTCCTTGCTGTGCTGTGCCAGGGCTGGGGCAGCTCTGCAGGTGGGAAATCACCTGAGAGGGGCAGGATCCTCTGGGGCTCAGCCCAGGACAGGGGAGTTCTGGATGGGCCAGGTCCACTTGGGCTAAAAACAAGTCCCTAAGGCTGTTTGTAGCAATTGCTTCTGGTTTGGGTTATAAAGGCAAAGGGCTCTGTGCTAGCAGCAGTTCCAAGCTGGCTCTTTAGGAAGTGACCCCCAGGTAAGAGAGGCTGCCAGGAAAGCTGGAGCTGCAATAACATGTCCCTGGCCTCCTCAGGCCCCTTCTACCATCCTGGAGTTCATGCTCTGCTCACTTACATCACGTTCACTCCAGCAGTAAAACCTTTGACTCCTATCCTCAGAAAAGCTAAAATAGCATAAATCAACAGGCTTCCACTGAAGGCTGTGAAATTACTTAAATTCAAACCAGCTACAGTCTGGATTTTCATTAATTACTTGTATTCTAAAAGACAAGGTGCACAAGATGCTCTTAAGTTAAAGCTAAAATAAACTTAATTTAAAAATTAAGCAGTAGAATTAGCAAAAAACCCCACCCAAATCTTTTTTTTTTATCTTTCCTTTATTTTCCAAATAACTTCAAACACTTCAAACATTTCAATATTAACTCAGCTGCTGAAAGCCTATATTTTCCTTCTACTTCAAGAAGAAAACATGGAAGAACAGCTAAGCAATTTAAAAAGAAATTCCTATTTCTCCTGGGGAAAAATACCTCCTAATCCTGTGAGTTTGGAATACAGATATGAGGATGGCAATTGTTGTAGCTGCTGGGCTGTTGCTCCAGTGAGCATCTGAAAATTCTGCGTGCAGCACTTGGTTTCAGGCACTGCACAGATTTGTCAGACTGATTTGCCATGAATGGTTGCAGCCTTTTTTAAAAAGTCACAACCTTTGAGGCATTTGGGTATCTCTGCCCATTGGTTACAATCCTCAACTGCAGCAAAGCCAGTCTCAGTGGGCAGTTCACCAAACTGCAGCACTGTGCTGCTTTCGTCTGGGATAGAGTCAGTCTTCCTCCTGGTAGAGGCTCCAGTGGCGTGCTTTGGATTTAGGAAGAGAATGATGCTGATAACACACAGAAATCTGGGTTGGTGCTGAGCAGTTTTTACACTGAGTCAAGGACTTTTCAGCTTTCAGCAGGCTGCAGGGAAGGCACCGAGGGCTGGGAGTGGACACAGCTGGGATAACTGACCCAACCTGGCCAGAGGAATATTCCAGACCATTCCACTGTGCCCAGCACATAACCTGGGGGCAGCTGGCCAGAGGTCTCTCAGGAGCTGGCAGGACAGAAGTCTGTGAGTGGTGAGCAACTGCAGTGTGCATCACTTTTTTTGTATATTCAAACTCTTTCCTCATTGTTAATCACTATTTTCTTCCTTTTCTGTCCTATTAAAATATCTTTATCTCCAACCACGAGTTTTCTCACTTTTACTCTCCCAAATCTCCGTCCCATCCCTGGGGAGGAGCAGGGAGTGAGCAGTGTCTGTGTGGTGCTCAGCTGCTGAATGGGGTTAATCCACCACAAACATCCGGATTTTTTTACATTATTGTTTAGATTTGTGCAACACATCATTTTGACATCCCAAATTTTCCTAACAAATCTGTAAGAACAGCTGTTTCCCTCTTTGTTGAGCATAGTAGATTCCAAGTTTCATAAAAACATACAATATCCTGAGAGGGAAGGGACCCACCAGGATAATGGCTCCAGCTCCTGTCCCTGCCCAGACCCCCCAGCAATCCCCCCCTGTGCATCCCTGCTGGAGCTCTGGAGCTCTGGCAGCCCTGGGGGGCTGTGCCCATTCCCTGGGCAGCCTGGGCAGTGCCAGCACCTCTGGGAGAGCAGAACCTGTCCCTGCTCTGCAGCCTGAGCCTGCCCTGGGCCAGCTCCAGCCCCTCCCTGGGTGCTGTCCCTGGCCCAGAGCAGAGCTGGGAGCTGCCCCAGGGGATGAAGGCTCAGACTGCTCTGGTTGAACCATGATGGACTTGTACTCAAAAGCAGGAATTCCATTAATATCTTTTAACTGTATACAAATGAATGTTGGCAATTCTGGCATTGAGTAATAGTGTTATCAGGGGTAAAGGGTGAACAAGGGTTAATCAGGCACCACACAAGGTCTGATCTCATCAGCAAGGCACATGAACGCAGTGAAATCCCTGAATATCATTTGAAGCATGCAGGGCAGAGAAATATTTTAAAAGTCTAGTCCACACTCTGAAAAACAACCTGCACGGGGAGGTGTGTATTAAAACGTCTGCATGGAAATAAAGTATGTCCCTAAATAACTGTGAGAACAGCCCTGCTGGGCATTTCTGGCTGCACAGACAGCATGGCTGTGCTGTGCTTGTAATTGTTAATGCAAACCTCGCCAGTTTCAATTTTAACATAAGAAAATTCTGTTCTTTGACCGTTAGAAAATAATATCCATCGATATTCCTAATGGAAATATACTGTTCGTTTAAGAATTCAACCAAGAACACGTCTTAACGCATGAAAAATAATATATCCACTTACACGTAGAAACCATACTGCAAGCAGCCACTGTGCAAAGTCAGTGTGCTCCACACAGCTTCACACAGGTCTGAATGACTGCTCCAAGATATCAACAGCAAAAAATGAAGAGGCAGCAGAGATGATTTCAATGACAAGAGACGTGGCGGAAGTGAAGTCTAGCCAACTTTAAATTCCTTTCACTATTTTTATAGCAACAATAATCCCCAGCGTTTATGATGATTTCCTGTGTGCTATTAAATGACCATATGCCAAATTGTAATAGACTAAACAATTTTTTTTCTGATTTGTCTAGGCCATAACTTCTGGATGATGCATTAAAATAGCAATTGTTCTCAGGAATACACTTGGCAGAAGGCAGCCAAGATCACAGTGTTGCAATATAATAATGGATGATTATGTTCTGAAATTTTTTGCAAAGTATCAAGTAAATATAGGAAACTCCCAGTCAAAATGAGATTTTAACTGTAATTAGAATTAGCTGAAAAGATGAAGGATTTATTCTACCATAATTTTATCATGAGACAAGGGAATGAATAGCTTTTTAATGACAGAATAAATATTGGATCATATTAGTTCTGGAATTGAGGGCAGAAGGGTGGAGGTGGGGCACAGCTGGAGGAGCCCTGGGAGGAAGGGGGGCCCTGCAGTGGCCAAGTGATTTCTCCAGCTGGGCAGGGACCTTTCCCCATGGGATCAGGCTCTGCAAAGCTCCCCAGGACGTGGACAGGTTCCTGCTTTAGGGATGGGGCTGTTTTGAGCAGCCTCAGGGCTCCCACTGCACAGTTTAACCTCAGCTCTCAGCACAGAGCGTGTCCCTTCCCTGGACACTGCAAGTTTTGTGGGCTCATGGAAAACGAGCAGCTCCCATGGAAAGCAGATGGGAAACAGATCCCATAATCAGCCATGTCCCATAGGTTAATCTTTAGGGCACATCACAAATGTAACTGCTTTGTGAGCTTCTAATAAAACACACAGGTGAAGAATGTGGAAGAGTTCTGTGCACAAGGGTTTCATTCCTCCTGTGCACTGCTGAGTGTGGAAGCAGTTCAGCCTGCCACGGATCCTTATCCTCCTGCAGATTGCTCCATGCAACCCCCTGATGCCTACCAATTTTCAAGAAATCTGGTGTACATTAATAAGAAAAAATATTTGAAGGATACAAGTTCTTGTTGTAGAAAGCTATTCAGCCCTAACCAGCCAGTCTCCCACATTTACATTTAATTTGATCTTTTTCTCTTTAACAAAATGTTGTTCTCTTCCTTGGCTCATTTCAAGAAAATTACATTAAAAAGTAAATTGGTAGCCTGTTTCTTTTTGTTTATGGAACAAGAAAAACACTAGGAATTGGTACCTTGCACATTTAAGTTAATTCTCTCGATTACTTTTTGATTTTAAACTATTCTGCATTATCAGACCAAGCTTTGAATAGTTTTTAGCTTGGACTTCATGACAAACTTGTGCAAAAGAGGGCCTCTTGCTTTCTTTACACAAAATGGTATTATGATATCAAGATCTGCTTTGCAGCACATTCAGTTACATACAGCAAAGCCAGTTCTTCAAATAAGCCCCTTAGTCCTGAAAATGGCTGAAATTTTAAATTCTAGGTGTGCTAAATTTGGGCAAGACCCAAATTAAGATTATTACATTTTTCTGCTGGAGCTAGAAACCAGGATGAACTTACCCTTAAGCAAAATCAAGGGAGGTGCAACAGTGGTGTGTCAAAATTTGCAAGGCCTCCTTTGAAAGACCATCTGAACTGGGAGATGAGACAACATCACCTTTCAGCTGCACCCCAGCAGTTTAGGGCTTCCTGTGTATTTCCAGCCAGGAAATCATCCCACTGGGAGATGGAGTTTTGCTTCCTCAAATGAACCTCTTCTCCCAGGGCAGCACTGGGGCACAGCACCAGCACAGCTCCCTCTCTCAGGGCCAGCACCACGAGCCTCACTCATCCCATGTGAAATAGGAGAATTAAAAACTGAAAGACTCCCTCTGCATCAAACTGACTCCATGCCTGTCAGCAGCCCCAGTCTGGTCATGTGTACCTGTGTTTACTGGGAATCAGGCACCAGGACAACTGACAGAGAGAAGGTTTAGAGCAGATGCTAGGAAAAAAGATTGTTCCCTGGGAGGGTGGGCAGGCCCTGGCACAGGGTGCCCAGAAAAGCTGTGGATGCCCCTGGATCCCTGGCAGTGCCCAACACCAGGTTAGACATTCTTTGGAGCGGGTTTGGATCAGCCTGGGACAGTGGAAGCTGTCCCTGCCCATGGCAGGGGACTGGGATGAGCTTTAAGGTCCCTTCCAGCCCAAACCATCCTGGAATTTTTTTAATAAAGGCCAACGTGCACTAGTCTCATGTAAAATGTTTTACTTAGATGACAAGAGCTCTGAACTCTATACATTCCTGCTGTATATGTAAGTGGTAGATCTCATTTTTCCCAGTGTGTGATTCCAAAGCAGATCAGCAGCCAGTAACTCCCTGTGAGCCCCTCTGCAGCTCGGGGTCCCTCTTGCTGAAGCACATTCCAGGCCCCACTGGAGAGAACTGCAAACAACTCTCATCTGAATGCAAATTGATATAAAGTTTTCTGTGCCATTCACAAAACATAATTAGTCTTATGAGACAAAAGCATTTAGTCCAGAAAAGGAAATTCTTCATATTTAAAGATACTTGGAGGAAAAAAAAATTCTCTTAGTTATTGCACTGAATAATGAGAACCTCACATTCCCCCAGTTCATGTTCTGTGTTTTGCACGGGAGAACTTTACAGTGCAATATAAAGGATTAGAATTTGAGGCTGCAGTTCTGCAGAGATAAGTATATATATATTTTTTTTATATATAACTTTATATTTATTGAGCAAACAGCCAAGATTCTAGAGGTCTCCTACCACAGAGGAATTCTAGGTCATGGCAAGATTTGTATGTACTAAATACAGAAGTGAAATCTTTACAGAGCTGGTGATTTTCATCTTGACAATAGAAGTCGTTTCAAAAATGCTAAGCAAGTTTTTGTAGAATCCTATTCTGAGTTCTGTGGAATCCTATGAAAGGAAATCTTAATCCTTTGCATTTTTAAATTATGTTTTATAGCACTGTATTGGATTACTGAGATGTTTAAAGCCAATAATCCCCAGCTGCTCTAAAGAAGAGTTTTTGAAATGTAGCCACATTTTCCTGTAGCAGCTTTGAGACTCGGTATTATGAAACCATAGACAACACCAGAAAATTATGGCCCTTTGAAAACAGAAGTCATTGTGAAGGGAGGAGGAAGAGAAATAACCCCTGAACAGTGTGATGTGCTGTCAGCATCCACCTCTGAATTCATCATGGAAGGAGGGCATTTTTCCCAAGCTTTGGTTTAATTTGTGCTCGTTGGGGAAGGGCAAGATTGCTGCTTGCTGTACTTCATATAAAGCAGGGGAAAGCAGGAAGACAACTTAGTACATTATGGAATGAATGACACAGAAATAAGCCTGAGAGAGTGATATTAAAAGGCCTGGGAAATGAAAAATGCCTGTAAACAGAGTTTTACATTTACTTGCTGCCCTGGGGAGATCCACTTAAGATAAATGTGACAGAGGCTGTCTGGTTTTAAGCATAAACTCTACAGGAAAACAACCAGCATAAGAAAGGTAGTCTTATTAGAGAACATGGTGATTGATAGAGTCATTTCAAGTAATGAATAAGCTTTTGGTAGAGTTTATTTTAAATAGTAATTGTGTTCTTGCGCTTCTCAGACAAACTGGAATTCTCACAATTCCCTGGATGCTCCAAGGCCAGCAAGGCTGCAGCCCAGCCCATGCTAGTTTCAGTCATTTTATTATTATGTGAGTGGCTATCAGTGACACTCTGAGGAGGGCACAAATAACAACTAAAGCCAACTTACTTGCAACTACTAATGCTGTATTTACATCCTAAGCCAACCCTGAATATTTTTCCCCTAAGAATTGATAGATATGAGTATCTGAATAACACTTGTGCTGTGACTGATGGTCTCTTTGTTTGTGGCTTGTGCCAGAAATGAGACAGAAATGTGCCAGAAATGAGACAGAAAGTCAAGATTAAACAGTGAAAGCCTATCAAAAACTAATGATTGCAGGCAGGTCTATTGAGCTCCCAAACCTAGGCAGACAGAATTCCAGCCAGCAATCCATTTCTGCTCAGATCCATAACCTCTTGCTGAAGGGCTGGCAGCCCCCACATGAGCAGAAATCTAAATTCAGTCTGTGGTTCTGCACTTACAGCTTCATTTCCAGAGGCAGCTTCAGCAATGCTGCCCGAATGCCAGCCTGCTAAAGCATCCTGGGTGGTCTTTGTGTGGCCACAAAACATTCTTCCACTTTGAATTTAATCCTATTGGACTCCTCAATCCCCATGTCCCCCTCAAGCAGGAAAGTTCCTGATGAAAGACTTCCACATCATAACTCTTTTAGAGAGGTTCCCATTGCAGCCCCTAGAACATTTATCTTTATAAAACTCTGACAAGTTAGGGAATTACTGAGTCCCCTTTACAGATACATTTGCTGAAGAGAGAAGGTGAGAGCTAAATTACCAATCAAAAGCCTTCTCCTTTCCCCAGCCTTCTTGGAGCTGCAGAAGGAAGAGCTCAGATCCTTCAGCCATGCCCATGGAAGGTTCTTTTTTTGATAACTTGCTTAACTACTTCAGTTTAGTGCAAATTTCTTCCATAAAGAGCATAAAAGCCACTTTGAGATTTCTGAATGAAAAATTGAATCAATAATTAATTTTTTGCCTAGGCAAAGATTGTCCGTGAGGAGACCAATTTTGGCTCAAAAGCATGAGATAACAACCTCAGAATATTCAAACACATTCCTAAAGCAGCCTCAGTGGCACTAATAAAGAAGACCATCACAGTTTAAATACCTAATGGCAGGCTACAGCTGAAAAGACCAAATCTTCACATTTCTATTATTATTTGCAACCCATTAAATCACAAGATTATAATTAAAAACAGTATTTGCATGAATCTTTTCTGATATGCCTTGGTGTAATTAGTCACCATAGAATATTTCCATTTAATCTAAAAACCACCACGTACACAAACACAAAGAAAACACCACCCCCATTAAAACAACTTCCTTTTGGCTTTCTTGATCTGCTCTGACTACAAATCAGAGGAATTTATGGATTTTTAGTCTTCATGGGCTGTAAGGACTAAGGCATATTTCTCGACTCTCAAACCCAAAAACCCAGCAACAGGTGCTAGGATGATGCAAAGAGATGCTAAGCATACAAATAAATGCAATAATAGCACAAAAAAGATAGGCACAAAAATATCATAAAAAAAGACAGGCTGGTGTCAGCTTGCAATTAAAATTTGTTTTTCATTTAACCAATCTACTAAAAAA
>WEIU01023843.1:410927-446757 GCA_013389925.1 Aegithalos caudatus
CCCCCCCACCCCCCAGCCCTGCCATTCCAGCTGCCACCACACAGCTTCTGATACACCTCATCCACCAGCCCTGCCATTCCAGCTGCCACCACAGAGCTTCTGATACACCTCATCCACCAGCCCGGCATCCCTGCTCATCCCTGCCATTCCAGCTTGATGCTCCTCAGAGTCCTGCAGGGGCACTGGGATCAGACTGCCCCAGGGTTTGTGAAGCAAAGCCTCTCCTGCACCCCTTCCTGTCTCGGCTGAGAAGGCTGTACATGGTTCCTAGTTCTGTTTTTGTTGTTAATGCCATAGTTACTGTTGTTTGTTTGCCTTGTTATGCAGACTGGTAAAGAACTCTGTCCTCATATCTTTGCCTGAGAGCCCCTTAATTTCAAAAGTATAATTCGGAGGAAGGAGGTTTACATTCTCCATTCCAAGGGAGGCTCCTGCCCTCCTTAGCAGATACCTGTCTTTCCAAACCAAGACGTGCTTACCCTCAGTCTCTTTTGAAGTTCAGTATAGAAAATCCAAGCAGCACAGGAAGGAAATGTCCAGTCAGGATATTCCCAGTTCCTGAAGCTCCTGGTCACCTTTTGTAGTGATGGAGCCAAGGCTGTGTCACAGCCCCCAGCAGCTCAGCAGGGCCTTGCTGCCTGCTCTGCTGCTCTTTGTTCCGTGAACAATAGTTAAACATGAATATTTTACCTTCTCAACTCTTGTCATTATCCAGATACTGTAACAGGAAATTTGCATTCCTGAATAGACACAGCTGGAAGTAATTTAAGAAAGATCCTTCAAAAGAAGGGAAGAGAATTTAGGAAGCATATGGAGTCACAGGTTTACATGATAATCAACAAAAGCAGCTCTTGTTCCTCCTCTTTTGCAGGGAAACTCTTCACACTCCAAGCAGAGGGAAGATCCCACAGTCTCTCTGCAGGATGCTTTCTTTCACAAATTATCTGCTTTAACTCTGAAATGCAAAGAAGTCTATGAAAAAAAGATGCAACACTTTGTCAGATAAAACTGGGTTAGGGACCCAGTTAAAACTCACTTATCTCACATAAGAGTGATGGGCTGTTTCCCTTAAAGCTTATTCCTCACAGTCCTTTAATTTCTGAAAATTAAGTCTGTTTGGAAGTAGCTCTGAAATCAAGAACAAGAAGAGTAGAAAGGGACCTGAACTAAACCATGAACTGAGATATTAGAAAGTGCCAAAAGAGGCGAAAGAGTGGTGAGAAAATTCATGTAACTGTGCATGGAACAGAGACATGCAGAACTAATTTCAGATATTTTCTCTATGTCTTCTTGATACCCAGGAATGAATTTGAAACCTAGTCAGGAAATCTTCAAACCAAACCCTCTTCAGAATCATTCCATTGAGAAACTGGATCTGAACAAGAGCTGAGCACTGTTTGCAAAATGTGGCTTTTGTGTTCAGACAGGACAAGAATCTGCCATGCTGAGCTCTGCCCTTGCTCAGGAGTGAGTCAAACCCAGTGCTGCTGGTGTCACCCAGCCTGGCTGCTGCAGTCCCCTCCCCAAGTCTGAGGTCACCACACACACACACACATCCCATAGAGCTGCTCACAAGGATGTTGAAGTGCTAGTCCATTTGGCTGCCAGAAATGAGATAATTGTCATTCAAGGCCATTTTCACAGAAATTAAGCATCTGTCAGGCAGGACCTGAGTGAATTGAATGTAGAAACTGTGAATGAGTCAGCAAGACAAAGAGCTTTAATATCCTGGCATTGTACTTTTTATCCCACACAATTCAGATGGGCTCATGCCTTTGATTCTGTAAAAATGACTGTTTATATATTTATTATCTATTACACATAATCTGTTTCTGTGTTAAACTTTAAAACAAAAAATGGACACTCCTGTAAGTGAGCAATTCTCACCTCTACTGAAAGTCACAGAGGATTTGAAAAATTAAAGGCATCAGAGCAGCAGATCCAACTATTTTAAAGGTCTAGAGTTTCCAATACTCTCTACTTCCACACTTTCCACTTTCCCTGAAGCCTAAGGATCACCACGAACTCCCTTTCCAACCCAAGTCTGAGCAGTTAGATTGAGTTCAATGATATTGCACAAAATATCACAGAAAGAGTCCAAACATGGAATTAATCAAATTTTCACTTAAATAAGGAAATTATGAACCTATTTGACTGATCACTTCTAGCTGTGAACCTAAATATCAGAAAAATCCTTACATTCCTGTTCTTCAGTGCTCCACTGCTGTGAATTTTCAAGTGATACTCTGATTTTTTAAACAAGAAGTTCAACAAAATGGATTCATAACATGTCCCTTATCAAACTGTGCTGTACAGAGGCACAAGGATGGTCTGTGTGCTACAGCTGAGAGCTCTTGGGAGCTCTGTTAAACTCTCTGAGGGATGAATGCCTGCAGAAATGTTCCCTATATCACACAAAGTCCCAGCCAAGGATCCCTGACATCCCTCAGGAGATCACAGGGCTGGATGTAGGACTTACCTTCACCCACTGGAAACCTGCTGCCAGTTGATGTAGCATGTTCCACACATCTGCAATGCCACTTCAGCAGCTGTGACACCTGTCAGCTCTCTGCTGCCGCTCCGCCACTACTCCAGCTCTGGCTGCAAAAAAGGAAAAAGCCATTTGAAATCCAAATGGTGGGACCATAATAAAGGGAAGCTGAAGTCTGGCCTATAAGCTACCTCAGCAGCCTAAAGAGAGTCTAAAGACAATCAATTAAATACTACTTATAATTAATAAATAGCCTTTAGCTAGAATCACTGAAGGCCAGGTTTGGAAATTACCTTAAAGATAACCCAGTGCCACCCCTGCCATGGGCAGGGACACCTCTCACCATCCCAGCCCTGTCCAACCTGGAACATTTAACAGATTCACTTTGGCTGTGGTGTTCCCATAACTAAAATGCTTGAGGCCATATCAAAATTCTTTCACCTCTCTTTTGTGTTATCTATGGAAAAACTGGAAATGTTATCCAAGACAAGACACACTGTGGTGAAAAGAGGAACAGCTGCAGATGCCACTAACCAGCAAGATGTGCTTTGAACATTTTTAAGTGCTCTAAAGGGATATTAGAAAATTAGTGGGTTTATCATTATGATGGAAAAGGGAGAAGATTATTTTAGGAAGTAGAACTGCCACTACAGTAGTGAAATAATCTGTAAGATAAAAAAAAAAAAAATCTGAAGCAAAAAAAAAAAAACCCAAACAAGTAAGAAGTGCCTCTGCCTGTAAGAAGTCATCTACAGTTTTTACAATTCTTTCATACATGTGGCAGGAAGTTGAGTCAGTCTGGACAAAGGGAGCAGAAACAAAAAGAAACCTGCTGAATCATTTCTCATGACAAGTCTTGAATTTAAATTGGTAAGTTAAGGATGGTCACAATTTCACAGTGGTCGTCCTCACACCTCATCATTTCACACCTCATCATCCAAGGTGTTTTCTGACAATGTCCCCACACAAGTAAAATATAGATAAAGTATAATTAATGTGCCTGAATGCAAATGAAATACTCTGTGATCTGTTGTTGTCTACTGGTGCAGACACTGCATTCTTGAGGCTCATTTGAGACCTTGATAGACACTTAAACATCCCTAACTGAATTCTAGGACTAAGATCCATTCCAGCCAAGGAAATCAGGCTAGATTCCCCAGTACCTCCAAATTTATTAACTCAAAATTTCTAGACCTAATTATTAAAAAATAGCCTCTGTAGTTTGGGCTGATAGATCCAAGTCAGTAATTTTCTGTAGTGTTTAATTGTTAAAGATACCTCATCTGTACCAATCCTTCATTTTACACCCTCTTTTCACCCCCATTAAACCAATCAAATTATAATTGCAAAAAACCCAGATCAGCAGCAGAGGTTGAATTTCAGAGTTCCCAGCATAAGTGTTGAAAAGGAAACAGGCATTGACTGACTATTTTATATTCAATATTGCACAAAAACATTACACACTTGCTCCATCAAAGGAAAAAATAGTCACATGGCTTCTGTGCTCCTCACAACTGCAAATACATTGAGTCCCTTTAAAAAATTTGGGATACACATGCCATAAAAGCACATTCCTAGACAGTGAATTTTGCTAAGGTTAAGCTCTGTGATGATTTGTGTGATGACTGAGCCACTAATATAAAAGCACTTGGTTTGTAAAAGCACTCCACATTCATGCTATGAAGTACCTATGGCACTTTGAAATATATTCATTTTGCAAGTAATTTTTTTTTCATAAAGAACCCTTTTGAACTAATTCACAATTCATATGAATGACTGAAACTGACTAAACTCCCACATTTTGATAATTTGTTTAATATCTTTACAGAAAACAGTATCTTTATGAATGACTTTGCAGCTCAAGACTCCTTTATGCCTGAGACATTTGAATTTGCTTGATAAGGACTTCTTAAAATATCTCCTAAATATCCCTCCCATCCAATTTTTTAAGCTCTCCTTTTGCTGTTAAAAGCCTCAGAGATCTGATAACATCAACTTCTCCCTGTGCATCCACCTGGCCACCAGCAAAAGGACCAATCAATCATGGAACCACAGAGTGGGCTGGGCTGGAAGCATCTTAAAGAATAATAGATAATATATAAGAAATAATCATTTCACTGCCAATTACAGCCTCTATTCTTCAGTCACCCTGCATTTCAACAAATATCAGGGGTTACAAACTGATTTTTTGTAGCATTAACCATTAGTAGAAGTAAATAAATCTTCATATTAACATCAAGCAAGGAGAAACTCCTCCAGATGTGAATTTCCATTAAAAATAGGGTTTGAGGCTACTTGCATCCTTGTGACTGTGGACAGCTTAGCAGAGTAATTGATAGTTAGGTAGCAGATACCTATTTACTCCTAGTACCCTTTCATTTATCAGATGGCTATTATTTATTCTACAACATTTTAATTTTCTTATTTTCTCTGCAGCAGAATATGCCTTCAGTAGTTCTAATAACTTTGTAACGCTGACAAAAGGGCGAAAAGCCAAACCCCTCCCAACTGCTGTATTTACAGAAAGCTGTTTCAAAGTCCAATTACAATTACAAGAAAACTTTAAAAAAATCCATTAAACAGTTCCAGTGATGCAAGCAGATTTGCCACAGTGGCTCTTTAAAGCACACGGCCTAACAAGACTTACTGGGGCAAAAGAAGCCGTGGCTTCAGAGCAGGTTTATGCAAAGTGACAAGCGGAGCAGGTTGGGGATGTGGCTGGGGAGAGGGGAAGGAGCCCCCGGCCCATTGTCACTATGGGAATTATTGCACAATGCCTGATGTGAAACCGGCCCAGGCAGCAGCTGAATCCGGCATTGTCCTCGCACCATAAAAAGATTTGGGAGTCTGAAAAGCAGAGGAACGGAATCTCACAGCTTCTTAGAGTCCCCTCTGAAAGGGCCATTGTAACATCATCATAAATCCCGGGCTCCCCAGGCACTTGACAACTAAAGCAGTGGACAATAGAATTCTTGTGTTGGACAAAACACTCCTTGTCTGCCAAGGGGCTTATCTGCTTCATTTACAAATGTCTTTCATTGTACCCAAATAATTCCCTATTAGAAAAACGATTAGGAACAGCACTAAATAAATATTCGCGGCATTGTGGGCTGTTGGGCAAAGTGAATAAACCGATACAATCGAGGCGCACGCAAAAGATGAGTTCTACGCCGAGGAAACCCAAAACAACCCCAAACCTCTGTTTATTTTCCTCTTCCCTTTTCCTGATGCACTGAACACGTATCTGTCCCTCTAAAAAACATCCGGGTACGTTACTCTCATCAAAAGAGATGAAAAATATTAGAAATCCACAAAGATCTCAAATTGAAGAAATTTTTTTTTTCCACTGTGCCCCTAAAATTAAATATTTCCAAAAGAGCGGTTCCACCAATAAACTTGGGAGCATATCTGAGAGTTTAATGAAATAGAGATAAATTGCTCACAATCATGGAAGGATTTAAACTGTGGATTTCTAACTACATATGTTTAGGTCCCACTTACTGAGAGATCCAAAAGCATCAGGGATGAGTTTCTGAAATGAAATGGTGCCAGATTTTTGCAACTCTTTTCAAGTCCAATGAAAAATCTGGTAAATATCACAGCAATGACTAAAAGAGACTAAAATATTCCATATATACGACACTTCAAAAAGCATTTCTAACACAGTCAGAACTCTGTTGCCTCAGGTTTCCACATAAATGGTTATTTGATTACACTTTGCTCGAGAAGTGCCTATGGAAACACAACTGACACCACACACAATGATTAAAGAAAAACCTTAATAATCCAAATTATTGTTCAAGCAAAGAGTGCTGATCATATTCAAAGTGGCAGAGACATCTGTATGGTTGAATTAAAACCTGGGGAAGTCAGAACTTCTTGACTGAATTATTGATCATAAACTACTTATTCAAATCCAATACAGGAACAAGGTTTTTTACACAGCTCAGGCCAATGGACTGCATGACTGAAGGGCTTTTTTTGCCCCTGTGATTAAATATTACAAGACTGCAAAAAATGCAGTTATTCATAATCTGCATACTAAACAGATTACTCATATTAAATATTCAGAATGTATTCAATCACAACAATAATGGTAAGATTAAAAAAAAAAAAAAAAGGAAGCTAACATAATTTAAAATAAAAAACTATGCAGGTTTGAGCTTACAATCACAAAGGTTTAGGAATATGTGAGCTTTCCATGGTTCTATCATGAATTTGCAGTCTGGCCATGACACATGTCACTTAACCTTGGAGCCATAGCTGGAAGTGAGCAAAGGCACACTATAAAAATTTCACCTCTGAGAATACACTAATCCCTATAAAACTCCGAGGAGAGAGGCTGGAACTCAGAGCTCCCACATGCCAGCTGAGGATCTCTGCTGTTTGGGTGCAGAGCTTCCCCATTTCTTCTCTCACTTCTCTCCTCACTGAATAATTAACTGTTCCAAGATGTAGCTACAAGTTCTTTCTTAAGATAAAGTTTAAACTTGACTTCCCTGATGCCGTTTTTTGGTGTTTGCTGTTCTGTGCTGTGCACTGCCCAAACTTCCCTTTCTCCCAAAGCTGGATCATCTGTATAAATATAATTTGCATGAAGTTATTCTGATCATTTCTGCAATTTGCATTTCAGGAACACAGCTTCAACAAAATCTGTTTCCTGCCAGCTCTCGGAGTTTTATTCTAGTCCCTACTATACTCCACAGCACAAGAACTGTATTTTTATATAGAGTAATCTCTGTTTAGGTATAAAAACATGGATCTGCACTGGGGTTTAAGTGCACAGCACAGATTCTTTAACCCTTCTGGAGAGCACGGATCTGGGGGCCTTGACCAGGATGAGCATCCGTGGCTGTGTAAAAATTGCTCCTGCTAGCCATTATCTTAGCAACTAAAAAAGCTCATGCTGGAATCACCTTGCAGGAGAATCTGTCTTTTCCCTCTAGCTCCAGGGAACTGATCCAAGCCACGGGAATCTCACAGTCAGCAACTAACAGAGCAGTCCAGGACAGCCCAGCCATAATTCAGGTGGGAGAGGCCTCTGGAGGTCACCTGAGTCTGACTACTCCGCTGAAAGCAGCTCCAAATTCAAAGTTCATTTAGGTTATTAAGGCCGTCACTTAATTAATGTCCACAACTGATACCAGCAGCATGACCAAGGTCTCTGTGTGGACAGGGACATGTCAGGATTCCCCATCCTGTGCTGAAAGATGGTCAGGTGCAAAGGGATGGAACAAAGCAGAGGGCAAGGACCGCCTCAGAAGGGATAAAAGAGCAATTTGGATCATCTGCCTTCCCCACACACACCCAGGGACAGGGGCTGTTGGCAGGGCAGGGTAAATAACCCTGACTTCAAAGCTGGAGGTGTTTTCCCTGCCCCGTGTTCACTGATGAGCCCTGTGCTGGTGCTGAGCAGCAGGGGCAGGAGCACACACTGTCCCACCACTGCCCTGCAGCTCCTGAGATCAGCTCTGCTGCCTTCTGCTTCCAGGCAGGGAGGTGTTAATGCCTGTGCCCACAGACAGGGAACAAAACTGCAGGTGCAGTTCTCAGCCCAAGAAGCCTGACATAAAATGAGGCTAGAAAACAGAATTTGGCTCAAAAAGCTGTACAGTCCTGTACCTTTATCTAGAAGGAAAGGACCTCACCACTCAAGGGGATGCCTTGTGCAGGACACATGAGAGAAGAACAAAACACAAGAGCTTCCAAGAAGCTTTCACACGAGCAAGGTTCTGTTCTAAGCAGGATAACAGCTTGTTTCACTTTCTTATGAACTATTCTGACTTTATACTCTGCCCAAATATTTCCCCTGGGGTTCCCATCCTTGTGCATCCACACTGCTGAGTGCAGTGGCACAGGCAGGGAGCTGGGGGGAGCAGAGCAGAGCAGCTCTGCCAAACCCCATCCACCACCCCACACCCAGCTGGGAGAGCACAAACCAGGACAGAAAGGAAACTCAGGAGCTGAATAGCTGTGTGCTGTCATGAGAGACAAAACCACATCTCAGTGCTTTGCAGGATGTTAACAGTCTGGAGACTAAAGCCCAAATCTCACCCATCCGAGGCCAAATTACCCAGCAGGGCAGGAAAGGTTCATGTGGGCTCACAAGGAACAAATTAACCTCCCTCCAAAAGCCCTCTGCAAGTCACTGGAGTGCCCAGTCCTGTGCTCAGCCAGCACAATACGACTCTATCAGCTGTTTCTTGCTTTTGGGTCACAAGGGCCTGGAGGCAAACGATGGGCCCTGGAGGATGAAGTCTGTATTAATTATCCTCATGTTGCTGCAGCCCCATCCTATCCAGGTACCAGGAATACAAGTGGATTGGGAGGCCTGCAGGCAGGTGTGTTCTGTCATTTTAAATATCATAAATCAAGCCCTCTGTTTCAATGTTTCCAACTTCCCTGAGCTTCCTCTAAAATCTAAATTTGGAAGCATTTTGGATCCACAGCAAGCAGCTACAGACTTATTATTCATACATACTTATATACAGGTATATATGCACGTAAATAAATATGAATTAAAAATCATACAACGTTTTCATGCTTAAATAAGTATTTCTATGTACCACACTGTATATAATTCAAATTATCTACATGTGGGAAAAGCATTTCATTTGTACTCTAAAACTTGACTTTTTATTTTCGTTGCCTAGAAGATTATCTTAAACCCTTGCTCTTGAGCCACTACCAGTAAAAGACTCGTATATATTCTCTCTTGGAAAAGCAAATTCTACATGCAGAGCATACCAAATCAGTTCCTGCCAGTGCAGGAGGCACACAGAGCTGCTCTGAAGCCTTCTGAGTCACGCTGAAGCTCAGCTTCCACCGGCAGCAGATGTCAGACACCACGGATTGGGAACTTGTCAGCAGTGGAAGATTTTTATGGCAAATTTGCCCTACAGTTTTGGGGGCTTTTTTTATGGTTTGCTTCCTCCCCTTACCATTTTCCTATTCTTTGCTGCTTTTCTTCCACTAAACATGAATGGGCAGATCCTTCCTCTAGAGCAAATCCATAGCAGAGGCTGTCTTCACTAGCATTTGGTGCTCTATTTATATTATCCTTCAGGAGGCTGTTCTTTATTTCTTTCTCTGGCTTTCTTCTGCTCTCTTTTGTCACTCTCTTCTAGTGACCTGAAAAGAAACCCTAAAAATTGAGAGCCACTGAAGTATATGCTGAATGCCCCCATTAGTCAAGCTGTAGGGGACACTCAGCACAGAAAATAAATTCAACTAACCTTTGGAAAAATCTTTAAAAAAATGTTCTTCAAAATCATCCTGCTGGTTCCAGGTCCACTGGAGACGCCCAAGGAAGAATAATTCTGGGACATCAGAGATACCATAAAGGGGAATAGCTCAGAATCTGTCCTAGAGACTCAAGAGAGACAGAATTCTTTGGTCTCGGGGACATTTTTTTTCTACCTTCTTCATTTTATTAATAAATAAAGAAAAGAGGAGTTGTTCAAAGCTACCACAGAGATCTGAAGTTTCTGAATTTCTGTAAGCCTCATTCAACTCACTGAATATCTCTGTCAGCCCAGGAAGATTCATGATTCATTCTGGGGAGCCTATTGCAACCCTGCAATGACTCTTCAAACATTTGTAAGGCTTTTAAAAAGTTTCATTCAGTCTTATTTCTGGACCAAATATATCCCTTTGCTTATTCCTATTCCATTCTCCTCCCAGACTCCCAGAGGTCACAGCTTGTCTAGATCTAGGGATGGTGGCAGGAAGGGAAAATGGATTGTAAATTCATTTTAGGTCACCCAGAAGCCATTCTGTCTCTGTCCTTCCTTGCTGGCTTTTCCTCATTTCCTTTTGTGCTTCCTCAAAGGACATTACACACTTGGCTTCTCAATCAAGGACAAGGCAATGTCAAGCACATTAATTTGTCCATGAAGCAGTCTTTAAATGTTGACAAAAGAAAGCCTAAAGAAATGCAGACAGACAAGATAAACATTACTGATTCAAAGAAAAAAAACAACCCCAAATCCTCTTTAACTGGTAATTTGAGTTTTCAGGACTGAACAATATTGAACAACTGATACTTTGTTACTGTAAAATGTAATATATTTCTACATATATAATATATACACACACATTTTATATATATTATATAGATGTATATGTATGTAATTTTTTACCATTAAAAACAGAGCTAAATATCAGTGAGTAAGAACTTGGGAGATGAAGAAGGACTAGGAGCATTTCTTGATGCCTGCTGTGCAGTTTCTACTCACAACTAATAGAGTTTTGCAGAATTTCAGCATTATTTATAGCAAGGATGACATGATTTCCTATCACCTATCATTGCAGTATATCACTCCAGAAACTGCAATACACTTATATTTTTTATGGAGTTACTTTATTATTTGCTAACCTGCCCTCCTATCTGTGGTTGGAGCTGTAACTTGAGCACATATCTGTATTTCAGGTAATGAAATGTTCATAACACTGAAGTTCACAGCCTAAGTGAACCAGAATAGTTTACAATATTAATATTTAACATTTGTCTGCTCTTTATTATGCCACCCAAACAACATCAAGACTTTAATTTTCTGTGGTGTAATTATTACAAGCTACAAGCAAGTGCATTAGGAGGTTTCTTCCAAACAATGGTTGTGAAGTAGAATACACACAACCAAACAGTAACAGAGCATGTGCTCTGCATATTCCAGAGAAACTGCACAATTAGGGAAGAATTCCTGCTGGTATCTGTCACTGCTTCCTGGAGATAGTCCTAGGTGCTGTAGGCAGTTCTTTAAATAACAATAAATGACCTCCAAGGTACCACTGGCAATCAGCTTGTAAACTTATATTCAACCAACCAACAAGAGGATGTATTTAGGAAAATAAAAGGATTGAACTAAAAAAACAAAACAAAACAACAACAACAGCAACAACAAAAACAAAACAAAACAAACCAAAAAAACCCCCAAACAAACAAACAAACAAAAACCAACCAACCAACCAAACAAAAAAACCCCACAAAACAAAAACAAAAAAAAAACAAAACAAAACAAAACAAAAAAACCCACCAACCAAACAGAAACCCCACCCCACAAAACAACACTAGCAAAGCAACAAATAGACCAAAAAGCTGAGAGCATGTCTCCACTATTTCACCAGATTTCAGAAGCACAGCTACTCTCTAAGTTTCAGTGGCTTTTTTTGGGACTGAGGAAGGAGTCCCAGTGTTAACATCCCTAGAGAAAAAGGAAGACTGCACAGAAATATCCTCACTGGGAGCTGGGAAAGGGCTCAGCCTGGAGAAAAGGAGGCTCAGGGGGGCCCTTGTGGCTCTGCACAGCTCCTGCCAGGAGGGGACAGCCGGGGGGGTCGGGCTCTGCTCCCAGGGAACAGGGACAGGAGCAGAGGGAAGGGGCTCAGGCTGGGCCAGGGGAGGCTCAGGGTGGAATCAGGAGGAGTTTCTGCATGGAAAGAGTGCTCAGGCCTTGGCAGGGGCTGGGCAGGGAGGTTTGGAGTGCCCATCCCTGGAGGTGTCCCAGGAAGGGCTGGAGGTGGCACTGAGTGCTCTGGGACAGGGTGGGGATGGGGCACAGCTGGGACTGGATGGGCTGGGAGGCTTTTCCAGTGTTAAAGATTTTATGATTCTATGAATCTAATTCCTAATAAAAATCAAAGATAACTTTATAGTAATGAAAGGAGTCACTTCACCAGCTCTGCAGAAGTGTGACTCTCCCCAAAAGCACAGAAAACCTTGTTTGCCAAAAACTTATCCAAGAAAGATAAGCGCAATAATTTTCATACAGCAGTTACATTTTTCCTTTTCAGCTGAATTGGACAGGAGTGGAAGAATGTTCCAGCCATAACTGAGGCCTTCTGGGTGGCCTTGGGCAGCTTTGCTGGGAGTATCCACAGGGTGCACTGTGGGCAGATGTGAGCTCCTCCTGCCCAGGCTGAGCTGAGGCTGAATTAATGAGAGCACAGCACAGTGTGCCCAGCCCCCGGGCCCCAGGTGGGCACAGGGCTGCTGATCAGAGCTGCTCCTCCATCCCTGGCACGGGGATAAACTCAGTGCTGGGCTGGGCTGGCACCTGCCAACAGCAACCTCTGCTCCTCAGCTCCAGGAGCTGGACACAGCCACGACCGTCTGGATCTGGGAAGGGCCCGGGAAGGGGAGGTAGTTTGCTCTCACAACCAACGCTGAGATGCTCTGAACCCAGAATGAGAGTGCCATATAATTATTTCTTCAGGGAGCCAACCTTTTTCCATATGTGTGCTGTGGAACGGAGCCAAACTGAGGCTGTCTGCACACTTAATGTTCAATTTGGTGAGCTCTCCACTTGGAGAACATAAACATACACCCGTGTCTGTGCTATCAGCTTTGAGTTCGTGAGACTCATGAGTACTTGACAGCTCAACATGGCTAAACAAACCTGTTATTTAGTTTTCAGATAGTGTCAACCTGAGTTATAGGGAAACAAGCCCCCTAAGGAGTTTACCTGAGAGTGTGGACAACTCAGCTTCCACGCCTCGCCGGTTCTCCAGTCACAGAATTGATAATTACACTGCAGCCCTTTCTAACAGCATTCTGCATGCTCAGTTACGGCTGAACACTTAACAAAGTTCATCTGAGAGGTTTCAAACAGCAAGAATAAGCTTCCATGCTCCCCTTCAAAAAAAGAAATCTAATTATTCATTCTGTCAATCGCATCAAAGATGTTCGTTGTTTTTACATTATTGTTTTCTTATTATCATAACTGCAGTGCCCAGAGAAAAAGCATGAGGAATAAACCACAGAAACTCTGCTAATTGTGGGATTTTTCCTTTTATAGTTTGCATTTTATTCAAATGCTGGGTTTATGATCTTATTTTTCAGGGCACAGAAAGTGTCCATGCCACACTGGAGAAAACAAACCTCACCAGTCCCCCACATCAAGACAGTATAATTTTATGAGCAGTTATATAAATTACCTTCCAAAATACTTTGTGAAGAAATATCTTGTGGGAATGAGAAACACCCACTGCCATATCTCAAAAAGCCAGGATTTCAGGGTTTAAAGCACTGCACATCCACAGATACAGTGGACTGAGACAAAAATGACCACAAGTTGCAACTTGCAGAGCGAGATCTGTTTTTTCACCAGAAAAAAAGAGATCTGGATGAGTACCCAAGGCACAGCCATGCACTGTTCTTCCTTCTCTATGTGATAATCCACAATTTCACCCAGCTGGCCTGGGGCAGCCTCTGAGACACATAAACCTGCAGAGCTGGACTTGTGGACACAGATGTCCCCAAGTGCCTTAGGAACAGGGAGGAAAAAATCAGAAAGATGAAGCAGGGCTAGTTGGAAGTTGAGCTGGTTTTTATCTTTCTGGTTACTTTGTGCCCTGGAGATTTCCAGGACTGGAGTTACCTCAGTACAGCACAGGAATATGTCAATTAATTAAAAATAATAATTGGAGAAAAAGTCATTTACAGGGAAGAAGAAAAGTGATCCAAGGCATCAAAGATTTTTTGAGCACACATCCTATTGGAAGTCTAATGGTTTTGTACAATTAAATCACTTTGACTTGGAAAAAACTTGAAATCCTGTACATTTGAAGATCTTCCCCCGTATCAGCAAACTCAAACCCTTTAGTTAAGTAGTAATAAATCCACATCTGCAATAAAATTTAAGTGCAAATATTCAGCACCATTCAGCAAATGTCATTTATTTTAATTGTGAAAACCAGAGCCAGCACTGGGTTTATGTTCTACAGAGAAAACCTTGCCAGCTACCCGAGCTCCTCTGTGTACAGAGCTGCCTGAAGATCCTCTGGGCCATCCCCAGCTTGGGGCCACCACCTCTCACCCTGCCTGGATTTCCCCATCTGCCACTTTTAGGAACAACCTGTGGGCCCTCCCATGGCTCAGTGGGGGCACCCCAAACTCAGCTCTGAGCAGAACAGAGCAACTCAGAAAACAGAAAGACAAGTTTAGCTCTCTTGAGGAATAAAAAGGGGGAAAAAAAAAGGGATCCTTCAGAACGAAGCCAGCAATCTTGGAAGAGGCAGCAGGCTCCCATGTCAGCCATATGCCTTCATATGTCTGTTCTGGGGGAGTGTTACAGCTCCTGCTGTTCCATTCTTCACTTTTTAAAGGAAATGTTACAAGGCCACAAGGACTCACAAACATTTGTTGACATTTCTTCTGGGTCAGCCTTAGGAGGCCTGCAAGAATTTAAACATATGGCAGTATTTAGCTGCGTGAGGGAATGGGTTGTTTCAGAGAAAAGCGGTATTTAGTTGCAAAACAGTTTAATCCACCATAAAGGTTTTAAATTTTTTGGCCAAAATCCAAACTTTTTCTCATTATAGTTTTCACATTATATTTTTAAAGCAACAGCAGCTTACCCGCTGAACTGGTATTGAGAAATCCTGAGATACTTCACAATGTTTTCTACTGCCCTCCACAGAAATAATATCTTGATCTGGGGTTGCAGATCAAACAGATTTTAAATGTGTTTAGATTTAAAGAGGGGCAGAAAATAAGAGATAATTTGAGCACTGAAATGAAGGTTATTGCCCACACTTAAAGGACATGGACCCTTTGAATTTTGAACCACACGATGAAATTAATTGGGCTTTCAGCATGTTTCACTGGCAGTACATATGCATTTGCAAGGCAGAAAAATGGGATTTGCAAGGCTTTGTCTTGTTCTTCAGCTCCCATTGCTCTCAGTAAGCTGCTAACAAAGGCACAGTGGCTCCCTGGCTGACACTGGATAGGTCTTGCTGGTAAAAGAAATACATTGCACATCAGGAGCTGAGGTTTGTCTCAAATAATGTAAAAAGGGCAGCACAATATTAAACTTCCTCAAAAGCACACTGGGAACACACCTGACTCAGGGCAGGGAAGGACCAAGGCAAGGTGCAGCCTCTTTTTCTTTCACTGCTGGTTTCCTCCAACACGAAGCTCAAGGAGGGCAGGTTTAGAGCAGATAAAAGAGAGAAATTCTTCCTTCCTTCCTCCCTGGCAGGGTGGGCAGGCCCTGGCACAGGGTGCCCAGAGCAGCTGTGGCTGCCCCTGGATCCCTGGAGTGCCCAAGGCCAGGTTGGACACTGGGGACAGCCTGGGATAGTGGGAGGTGTCCCTGCCATGGCTGGGGTGGGGGGACTGGGTGGTTTTTAGGGTCCAAAAACCATTTCCAAACCATTCTGGGATTCTGTGATTGCAACTCACAACCAAAAGAGCTCCTGCCACTCTTCCACAATCTTCTCTGTTAATTGTATAGCACAATATTTAAAATGAGCACTTTAAGCAGCTGAAATGGAAGATCTTGCACAGAAAACAAGGTTTGAAGAGCCACTCTCTGTTTGTATTTTTCCTCAAGAACTATAGAGCAGACACGGTTTTTAAAATGAAGAGCGAATCCAGAAATTATGCTCTTCCTAAAATGTCCTGTTAATTAACATGCAGCCTAACACATGAACTGACATGAACCAGAAGGGGACAAACCCCTCTGGTTTTGAATGACAGTTTGGAGCTTCAGAAGGAACCCATGATTATTTTGCTGAAAACATTTGTAAGAAATTAATATATAAATGACTGAGATGAATACAGAAATTTCACAGGAGTTATGAGAGAAAAGCAAAAATGTCTTATTTTGACAAGTAAATTGCACAAATAATTTAAACCTCTGGATGAGAAAATTCAAAAGAGAGGCAGCACTTCCTTGGGGCTTCATCAGCTGGCAGCAGGCAGGCTTTAGGTGCATCACCTGTGCTGTCACCCAGGTGAAGGAAAGTTCCTTATAGGTCTTATTTTAACTCAATTGTAGGCTGGAAAACCATCAAACACTCTGAAATTTAAAATGAGTCAGAGGACAAACTTCTGTCATTACAAATTTGTGTGCACATAATAATGATGTGAATAAAACGTCAAGGTCAAGTTACTTTTATCCAACTTCTGTAGTCTCAACCAAAGAATCACCCAAATTTGGTTAGAGGGGTCACTGTCCATAATGCTGCAGACTCTGCAGCCCTTAAGAAACAGAGCACGTCCCATCTGCTAAAGCTTTGCAAAAAAAAAAAAAAAAAGTTTTTATAATCTTGCTAAAATTAAGTTGACATTTCCTGAAAGTTACCCGCTTACATTTAACCTTTATCCAAAATTACCTTTTATTCTAAACTCTTCAATAATAAAATGCATGAGGCATTAAGGGAAGGTAAAAGCTGAATTTCAGAATCCAGTTATCAGCAGTGATCACAACCAGGAAAATGAAGGTTACTCTGAGAAAGTTCCAATAACTCCAGAGGAAACAAAATCAAAACCCCAGTGATTTTTAGTCACCACATAACAAATATTAAAACTTGGGAGAGATTTGTACTTAAAAGCTGAACTGGAGAATGATGAAAGGTCCTGACTACAGAATATATTGAAAGGTATGAAGAATCTAGTGACTTCGATGGAAATAACTGGAAAATATTAATTAAATGGTCATGTGATTAAGTAAATAAAAATTAGAAGGTGAAACCAAACAGTCTAAGGCTGCAGTGCTTAACCTTGCAGCTGAATTCCAAGCCTAAGAACTTGTGAGCCAGGCAGATCAAAAGATGTATCAGCAGCACAGGAAAAATAACAAAACAATGAATGAAAGGCACTGTATGACTCATTCAGATGTCAGGGAGAAAATGGCATCAGAGACCTGAAAGCATCAGCTTGCACCAATAAATAAAATGTTAAAAAGAAGAGTTATGTATTTAAAAACCATCAGGAAGGCTTAGCTGCAAACTTTCTTATGCCTTCAATGGCAAAGGTGGACAGCTTTAATCAAAAGCTGGCAATTCTGAAGAAATTTTTATAATGAAATTTTTCTTCAAGCAATTGGTGTTAAATCCACATTTTCTCAACTTCATGATAAAAGGCAAGACGCACAAGTCCGTTTTCATCTTTGAATGAGAGAAACAATAAAAGTGTTTTAAATCCCCTGGTGTGGTGGAAAAAAGCCTTGTTAGATTCTTGAGTCCATTGAGATTTTTTAAGTTGGGAAAAAAATAGATGGATTCAGATCTGAAGACAACATCAACGTGAAGACAACTGTGAGCATGGGACAGTGAGTGAGCGGGGGATGCTACAGGAGTGGCACTTTCTGGGGGGATGCTGAGGCTTTTCTCACTGTGGTGAGCATGGTGGTGGTGCTGGTTGAGCTTGATGATTTTAAAGGACTTTTCCAAAGTTACTGTTTTTGTGATTTTATGACTAAAAGCAGAACCGTGGATGTCACTGCTCTGCCTTACAGAGATGAGCAGCTGTGCCTTGGGCTCCTGGATATGATTTCAGCCATAAATTCTGATGAAAACCTCACTCCAACCCCCTGGAAGCAGAGGGGTTTGTCTGTATTTAGCTGCTTACCCCAACTAATTCATTCTTTTCCCACAATAATAAATAAAAGTAGTCTGAGACACCCATGAGCCATTATAAAAGCCACTATGCAAATATTGCCAAAGCACTATAAATATTCATTTCAGATTAAAACATTTTGATCAAATTCACACAGTTTCAGATCCTATATCTGCAAATGCTTCCCTGAATCTAGATTATCAAGTGCATTTGTTGAAACAGCATATTTTGTGTAACTATTCACAGCAGCCTTTCAAGTTGTCACTGCTAATATTCCTGTCAGGATCCAAACTCCAAGAACTACACATCCATTTAGGAAACTGAAGGTTATCACACATCACTTGCACATCACATCAACCCAGCTCAAAATGCACCAAACAGCCCACTAAAAACCCAAATAAACACAAGTCCACCAACAATGCATGTCAGTGACCCTGTGCAAATGGTCAAGTGAGGTGAGAAAAGTTGATGACATGCTCAAGTCTTTGCTGAGGTTAATTAATTTTCAATTACTATGTTAGCATGTAATTATTTCATGAACATACTGCAAATGGAAAAGCAGGATGACCTTCCTTAAATGAATTCTTGTGAAGAAATTAAGCAATGCTATTAAAATAATCTAAAAAAATTACTGTGTGTTCTTAATTACACCAAATCAACATATTTTTCTTAGAGTCAAAGAATCACAGAATGGTTTGGGTGGGAAGGGAACTTGAAGCTCATCCAGTGCCACCCCAGCCATGGCAGGGACACCTCCCACTGTCCCAGGCTGCTCCAAGCCCCAAGGTCCAACCTGGCCTGGGGCACTGCCAGGGATCCAGGGGCAGCCACAGCTGCTCTGGGCACCCTGTGCCAGGGCCTGCCCACCCTGCCAGGGAACAATTCCTGCCCAAGATCCCATCCAGCCCTGCCCTCTGGCACTGCCAGCCATTCCCTGTGTGCTGTCCCATCCACCTGTTTGACTTTAACACATAAATTCTGGGGAAAGGAGAACACATGACCATTGTTTTATGGCAAGGTTGGGTCATTTGTTTGGATAAACCATAACAGTCAGTTAGAATTTCTCATTAGCTCCATCCAGTTGAACATGCAACACTTCTGCTGTCAAATCCAAACTAATTGTATCTCAATTTACAGCAATCATTAGCTCCAATTAGCAAACATGATGGCTGCCTCAATCACAAACAGCACAGTGAGGCTTTGGAATTCCCCCTGCTCAGGCTGAAATGCAGGTTTGGTCAAGATTATTTCCACTGATATGAAGCCTAATAAAATACATCAGCTCAAGCATTATTTTTGTTATCCAACAGTATAAATGGCTTTGCTGCATTAAAACAACAAACATCATGACAGACAATCAGGTGACTTCTGATTTATACTCAGATTTTAGGGGTTATACTCAGAATTAGGGAAGAGGAGACAAGCTGAGCACAAGTTCAGCTCATTAGGAGTATTACTAAGAGCTGAAGCCATCCTGGTGTATTATTCTGCAGTCCTGGTAAGATGTGAGCAGAAGCTCAGGCTGCTATTGGAGCATCTCTGCAGTATTTAGCAAGCACTCCATTCTCCTTCATCACCATTAATACCTCTCCAAATAAACAGCACACAGCTAAAGAGTAAAATCTTCCTGTTCTTGGGAAGGAAGAACTCCAATTCAATAAATTGATGTTAACTTTTCTTCCTGCCTTGTATTAAATAGGTTTTCAGTACCAGTTTCGGGTCTGATTTTTAGCTGGAGGTAAAACATCCTGTAACTGCTCCCTGTTTAAGCAGGGCTCAGGATGAACCAGCTCCATCTGGAGGGAAGGCAGGACAGGGTTTACAGTGTCTTCAGGAAGAGCACAGATTTCTCTGGATGGCCAAAATGCCATTGCCAGGATCTCCTCAGTACAGCTCCAGTGCCAAGGCATCACCTGCCTTTCATCCCCAACTCTGCAAGTTTTAAATACCTTAAAATGTTCATTTTAATTTTGACAGCTTTAAGTATCTTTTGTGCATCTGCTCTGGTCACTCTTTTGTTTTGGCCTAACTCACTTTCGAAGTCCCAAATCCCAAAAACAAAGAACAAGTTTTGCTTAATTCATGTGACTTTTGTATGTAGAGAAGGTGACACAACAAATAAAATCCAAAGCAGTCTGTGAAATACAGAGCAGTAAAAAATATGGAACATAAAATTTTGGGTCAGAACTCTCTCCTATATGCAGTAGAAACCAAAACTGCAGCCTGTTTTCATTCAACATAACTTTTGGAGAAAGGGCAAACAGAACAGAACAGAAAATCGTGGTAAAGACAATATTGCCAAAAGAATATATATTAGTATATAGTGTGTATATATATATATAGTAATATATACAATATATTAGGATATAAATTATATGTTTATCAAGCACTTTTCTCAACCTACCAGCAAAGAAATGATCTGGTGCCAGCTGATCCCCACCACGTATTTGTACTGCATCCCCACTGTATAAACTCACAGTTTCACAGCTTACAAACCAAAAATGCTGAAAGGGAAATAACCCCACATGGGCTCTCATGGAAAGGAACACTCCTGACATTTGTATCTCCCATCCCTTGCTCTTCTTCTCCCCTTGAATGTCTCCCTTGGTTTCTCCTCTGCTCAGCAGCTCGGGCCCAGCCTCCAGGAGCAGCTGAGTGTGGAAGAACCAGCACCTGGCCTGGCAGTTTCCTCTGTTATCAGCAATACTGAAGGGCTTTCTGCACAGCTGAGAGAGGCTCCAGAGCCACCTGTGCTGCTGGGAATTTCTTGGTGGGGAAGAAGCAAGACGGTGTAGCAGCATCCTTGTGTGAGTGCTGGGGGCAGACCCAGGCACATACCTGGGACAGAGGTTTGAGAGCTTGCTTTACTTATTTTTTGTCCTACCTCTCCATAAACAAGCCTGTCTTCAGAAAAACACCACAGGCCTGGAGTAAATATGTTCTGCATTTATAAGCCTATACAGAGGCAAATGGAAATGGTGCTTTGCACTGAGGATTGTATTGCACTGTGCATAAACGACACATCGTTCCAAGCTAAGAATGCTTAATTTTGTTAATTTAATAATGATGCAGCTAGTCAGCCACAGCTCCTGCAGGTTCTGAACTGAAGGGCACTGCTGGTCTCTGTTACATCCACATGTTTTTGGGTTAGGACATAGCTTTTATATAAGAAAACTCTTCATCTGTTTTAGATTACTGAGATTGGAAACTCTTCCTGGTTTGACAGAAGAACCTATTCCCTAAAGCCTCTCGATTTCTAAAACCACGTGCAAACATATTCCAAGAGATGGGGACAGCCACCTGGGGTGCTGTAAAGAGACAAATGGCCTGGATAAAGGCCATAAAACAAGCCAATAAAAGAATCCACAGTGGTAGGTAAAGAACCCACATTTTTTACTCAGATGTCTCTAGATTAGCAAATGTGACATTAACCATATAGTCTATCAATCTTTTCTGTCAGTTTTTGCAAGACCTTAAATCCCTTTGCACTGACAGCTCTCTGTGTTGGTGGTAACAGTGTTTCTTTAAAATTGTGACTCTAGAAATAATGTCTAAAAAATAGCAGAAACTTTAGAGATGTCTAAATTAGCAATGTCTCACTTTTTCTGGCTCCCTGAAAATTTGGGTCCAGCCTACATCAGAGATGCCTCAGCCCCTCCTGAGAGTGTAAGACAAAAACCTGAGAAGTTTTTCAGCTGGCAGAACCCAAGTCATTTCTGCCATATGAGTATTATCCATGAACTGATAAAAGCATTTCTTTGCCAGCACAGGCTGTGCTTAAAATAAGGAGCGTTGTTGATACAGCTATCCTGGCAGAACTCTATCAGCAAACACTTTCTGCTGCAGAACAGGACCCAAAACATATCTCCTTCATCAGGATTTTTTTTTTTTTTTTCTTTTTAAAGTTTGAACCACAAAAAACTCCAAACTTGGAGCAGATGGTTTGGGGAGATTACATTTCTTTAAGAGATAACATATCCATTTGAAGAGAATTCTGTTCCCTGCCACCGTCCTGACCTAAAACTAATTACAAATAGTAATATTAAAAAGAGGAATCGTTTCAGACCTCTGACCTGTGAAGTCCCCCTCTATTCCATAGCTCCATGAGTCTGTGCTAGTGGATTTTCCCTGTTCCCATCCCTCTGAACAGAGCTACTACTGCTGCTACACCAAGCAAAGGCTCTCCCACCAACTGCACGCACATTTCCGTGCTCCATACGCCTTCCAAGACATCCACATATTCTCCTCCAGAGAAACAAGAGGCAGACAAAGAAATGAATTTGCAAGTGGTGTCAGCTGAGTCCAACTGACACCGTGTGGGCGTCAGCAGTTCCTCTGAAGTTCAATCTTCTGTCTTACCCAAAGACAGATTTGCTGGTGCCTGAAAACTGTTACATGAGTCATTTACTAAGAATACTAAGGGATGGAATTAATTTTCCTCTGAATTAAAAATTCAAGATTTTTTTCTTCCAGGAAATAAGTAGCTAAAATTACAAGAAGTCTGTCACTTTATGATTTTTGCCTGTTTTAGCATCTGAGAAACCATCCACAAAGGACAAGTTAATGTCCTTTCTTTTCTGCATAAAGGATTGCAACTGTTGGATTTATGAGTGAAATAGATACCTGACAACCTTATCCTAAAAGCAGCTGGACAAAATAGTAACAGTTCAAGAATAAGAAAGATAAATATTGAAATTCTATACCATAGTATCTGAAGAAAATACTTGAAATAAATGACTACTCTGTATAAATTTAATGTTCCTTCTTTTGAAAACCTCAGCGGTTCCTTGAGATATTATTACAGAGTTTTATCTGAGTTTTGTCTCATTCTCTGGTACTCTCACACCTCCTCAAGGAACATTTTACTGCAGGAATAAAATCTTTTCATTTCCTCTATTTAAAATGAAGAAACAAGTGATCAGAACTGAAATAGTCCCATTGAAGCAGTCAGAAAGAAACAAAATTCGGGGAACATCTTGTGAACTGATACACTTTGAAGAATTTTTACAAAAAATTATTTTTAAACTCTAAGGACAAGACAATGGATTTCACTAGAGATCCATTAATCCAACATAAACCCCTTGGTTTTCCCAGGGTCTGTGAGAATTTAACAAACATGCAATATTTAATTTGAAAGAGCACAATTGGTATTTTATAAAGAAAAAAAAAACCTGCAAATAGAATCTACCTTCTCTGATCCAAAAGATGGCAAACAAATAGGAAAAGGGTAATTATAAAAAACTAATTCCACTCTTTATTTTCTTTTATCAGAACTTTTAAGACAAGTTTTGCTATTCCTTCCCTCAAAGGTCCCCATTCCAGTGGTGTTTCCTCCTAGTGACTTTAGAAGGAACAACTCAGCCAGGATGTTATTTGCAATGGGGCTCAGTTCAGCCTGGTTTGGAGGGGTGAGCGCAGGTTCAGGTAATGAAAGCTTGTGCAGCTGAGCTGCGAGGGCTGTGGCAACTTCATGTTGATCATTCCTCAGGAGAAACTGCAGAAACTCCTCTGATGAGCACTTGGGCTGGTGCCACCTGAGGGCTGTGGCAGCAGAAACCCAACACTCCTCACTCAGCTGCCATGGGCAATCCACAGCCCTCCAAAAGCCTGCCACCCTTTGGTTCTGAGGATTTAAACTGGCTGGTTTAGTGCTTTGCACAACATTTAGTACTCTCAAAATGTTGACATATGTAATTATGCTTGAAATAATTAGAATCACAGTTAAAAAAAAAAAAAAATGCAAACCCAACAACAAAAGGAGNAAAAATAAAAAAAAAGATAAAAAAAAAAAAAAAAAGAAAAAAAAAAAGAAAGAAAAAAAAGAAATGCAAACCCAACAACAAAAGGAGAGGAAATGGGGGATACCTGTGGATCCCTGTTGTAAGTGTGCTGGAAAACCTGAACTGAGGTTAGGAATCCACTGCATGTGGCACTGTGACCCCTCAGACCTGAGCCAGCTCAGCAGGAACAATCTCATGGAGCTGAAGGAGATCAAGAGTGTGAAAAGGGAATTCTTGGTATGAGGATATTGAAAAATAGCAGTAGAGACATAGGTTAAAAGATCCAGGCACTGAAAAGGTGAAAGATGAAGCAACGTTGGGGTGAAAATTTATAAATAAGAATTAATTTTATATCTGTCTTTCATCTGACAGAGTGCATATGGAGCAAAGAGCATCCCTGCTCTTCTTGCCTCTGGCACTGCTCAGTCTATTTCATATTCAGCTCTTATGATGGAGCCCATAAAGAGCTTCCTGCAGGGTTAAACTTTACGTGAAACAAAGATTTTAGGTACAACACCTCCATGATCCCTGCCTTTGTCTGCATTTAACCCTATTAACCATCCTCAACATTCGAATGCTTTCCACACAAGTACATGCTGGGATTCCTTTGATATCCAAGAGTATTCAAAGTTGCTTATTCAATGCTGTAATCTGCCCAAAATTCCCTGAAAGCATTTCAGAAAAGAGAAACAAGGAACAGGTATTGGTAATACCCCTGCATGAATCGTATTTGGAGTGAAGAGTCCTTTTCCCCACAAATCACAAGAAATTCTTGGGAAGTTTCTGGAAGGAGCAGTGATGCCCAGGCTGTGCTCAGTGCCAGGGAGCAGAGCTGAGAGATAATTACCCTGTGAGCACGGAGTCAATGCCGTGTAAAAACGGTGCCCAAAATCCCAGCGCTGTCATTAACAGAGCTGGCTGCCTGTCAGCTGCAGGGGAGCACAGCCCAGCACTGCTGATGGGCAGATGAGAACACACCCGAACACGGCAGGGTATTTATAAAATCTAATCATGCAGGGGAAAAAAAATACAGCCATTGCCTCACAAAGACTTGTAGCACTTATTTCAGGTACAAGACATCTCATTTTTCCTCTCGAGCTGGAAGTGTCATATTGCTGATCTTTCCCTGATTAAAAACTAAGTTTCCAAAAACCTATTAAATAGGTTTTAATAGGTCTAAACCTACTGGATTTTTTGTATAATCCCTGGATTGAAACAGGATCACAGAGAGAAAGAACCATTAGTGGAATATTTTGTCTATTTGCAGCAGATCTATTTCCTTTGAAAGCTATCAACACCGATGTTTTTAAGAGTCTGAAAGCACCCTACAAATAATGGCACTTAAAACAAGGGGTTTCTATTTTCACTTCTGTCTTATCATGTAAATTATCAAAGAAAGTGTCTTTATGAACTATTGAATAAAAAAGGAACACCAGGAATTTCTAGACTTTGACTTAGGCAGGCAAAGAAAGACACTGAAAAGGTGCAGCTCCTAAAACATCACATGTAAGCAGCATACAGGTTTGGGTGTAGGAAAATCCAGATGTGCACTAGAAGATGAAAAACCTGAAGTGCCATAAGAACAGAGCTTGAGAAATCAAGAACAACTTCTGGAAGAAAAATATGTTTGCAGTGTAAAAGCCCTGGATGATACTATTTGAAAAAAAAAAAAAAAAAAAAAAATCCCATTCCATGTTCCAAAAGAAGAAACAGTCTGAAAAACAATACTAGTGAATGACCCAAGCCTGTGTAAGTCACGTCCAAACCACAACATCTGAGTGAAAGATGAACCACCCCCGTGTTCTCCTGCTTGGGTGCCAAACTCTCCCCCACACCAAGGTTAGAAAGGAGATGCAGTTGGTCTCTTAATTACCCTAATCTAGGCACTTCTCTAATTGGATTAGCTATAGCCTTTTACAAAAAAAAAAAAAAAGTCCCGTTTAATTGTGCATAGCAGCATTTACAACAAATAGCTGCTATTTCAACTGATTCGTGTACATTTTATTTTAGTGGCTGCCCAAGTTCTGTAGCCATTTCAAGAGACAACTTGCTAAACTTGTAAAGCATTTTAACTTTATCTGATTTTGCTTTCATCTCTCACATTGAGTTGTAAAACACATTTTTCTTGTTCACAAAGAGTGCCTCAGACAGAGATTTGGGCTGGAGCCTGATCTACATGACAGCTGCTGAAGCCATGGACAAGAAAAACTATATCTGAAATTGCAGGGAGCAGGCTGGGAGTGATAGCACCTGCAGCAGCCAGGAGCTGCTGAGCTGGGTTGAGATATATTGCCCTGACTATTGCATCTTGTTCTGATGGCAGCAGCAGCCTGAGTGCCCTGCCCACACTTCAGCAGCTCTGATTCCCCTAGAAAACAGCAGGACAGAGCCAGTTCAGAGGTGCTGCTGCAGACTGAGATTACCCAAGCTGAGCTGGTTGGTTTAATTCCTTGTGTTAATACAAACACAGAGCTGCTCCTGGTTCCCCCAGGTTTCATTCCCTGTGTTAATACAAACACAGAGATGCTCCTGGTTCCCCCAGCCTCCAGCTGCAGGTCCCCAGAGAGGGCACGTCCTTGGCTTGGATGAACTGGTATTGCCCCTAATATATCTTCACATATTTCAGCTTCTCCTGGTTTTTCCTTGGCCTTTTGGAGCAGCCACTCCCACCTGGACAGGCTGGCTCCCTGCAGGTGGCCGGGAGGAGCTCTGGGGACACTTCCATTTCTGGCTGTTTTTTTCAGCTGATGCTTAATCATCAGCAAGATGTGCTGTTGTTTGAGCAGATTCCAGAACCTGGTGTGGTTCAAGAGAGATTTCAATTTGACAAGAATATTGTGCAAGGCTCCGAAGTTCAGTATGAGATGCCTGCAGCTGTCCACAATGGGCATGGAGGGGAAACAATTAAAAAAACTGTACACATTCCCTCACCTCCACCTCTGATGCTCATCTAGGAGCTCTCTAAGGCCGTGAATCCTGAGCACACACATTGTTTATCCCTGAGAATATGGCTGGGCAAAGAGACAGCGAAGACTGACTTGCCCTTTCCTTATGTCTCTCTCTGTAAACCTTGGTAGATACTTTCAGATTTTTAAACAGTATTTAATGAACATGGAGAAATGGTAGCAAAACAAGGAAGCCAGTTAAAAGATGGAAAGTAGGCAAGAGAGGCCTTGCCAGAGGAATCGACAGCAGAGGGAGATGGCAGTTTCAAAGACTGTGCCACACATACAGCAACTTCTGTGAAAAGCTGGGAAAAAAGTGACCACTCTTAGGGCTTGAGGATGTTACAGCTTAATCACCTTAATAGGATCTTTTAGTGGTGAGCCCAGTGCAAAATGAGCCTTCCCTTTCCAGGGATATTCTTTCTTTCAAAGGCTAAGTGGCTTTACATTTGTCTTCTGCACCTCTCTGAACCGAGCAACCCTCTCTCCAAGCATTCATCTCAAAACTTTGGTAATGTGAACTCAGAGTGCTCCCTTTCCTTTTCCTGTGTGCAGTTGTTGCATCCACAACAGCAGAACTCTGTTTCAGAGCCTTTTGGCAGACTTTGGGTGCCAACAGCCTTGTCAAAGTTTTACTCCAGTTTCAAGCAGAGATTGAAAGACTCACAAATGTCACATTTGTGTCTGCTCCTCTCCTTACATAACTTGCAAACACAAGTCATCATGCATGTACTACACCCACAGCCCCTTTTCTCAGCTAAAATAATACAATGCACTTTGGGACTTTTAAACTCTTCACCTCAGATGAGGGATTTAAGGATATGTTAATAAAATTATCTGTATGAAGGTTTCCTAAAAGGACTGAAACACATATCCATGTACTCTCTTACAAAGAACGTGGCTGTCAACATCTAAAGATGTTCTGCATTTCTGTCAGGAGTTTTGCTTTGATCAAAGGTAGATAAATCTTGTACTACTCGAATTTCTGTTCATGTTAGTACATAGAAGATATTTGTTTATACTGTTGGATTGTAAGATAGCTGGATAAAATAAATATAAGTGCAAATCCCTACATTTTAGGAATGACTCTCCTTGGGCAGCGAAAGAGAATGAAACTGTGTCACACCCAAAACTCACCAACCAAAGATGTAAATGATAAATCCTGTGCTCTGAGATGCTCCATGAAGGGCCTGGCTCTCCTAACGAAAGGATGCATTACATCCCTCATTTAGGTAATATTTTTAGCGCCTACAATTTTTCTCTATGTGCTAAAATATAATAATCTTCTATTAAAAAAAGTTAAATTGTGCTAAACATTTTCATAAAGCAAATGTTGGCCTTGGCAGACAACAATCTATGATGGAGGGTTTCATTCACAGCACCTTAATTGCTTAGTGGCTTTTTAGTCCCTAACTTAGTCCTGAAAATTTTCATAGGAAAGAGTCTATGTAGGAATTTCCATTAACAAACATAAAAGGCACCTTTCCATTCATCCTCTGAATGTTTACCTTCACTCTACAGCAACAGCAACAATAGGTTTATATCAGCTTTCTCCCTAAATCAGGAAACACAGCCCAGTTTCAAGGATTTCCCTTAGCCCTTCTCATCTTTCAGTATGATATTTAATCCACTTTTTAATTTTTATAGGGATAATTCTCCCCTCTAAATATTCCAAGGGACTCAAAGTCTTGTGTAATTGAATTACCAGGTTTATAGATAATCAGTTATAGATGAAATTGCCAAGGTGGGTGTGGGGAAAGAAGGAACATTTCAGCAAGATGTGGCCCATTATGCAAATTTGTCACCACATGCCATACATAATGAATAAACCTTGTGCTCTTAACACTTTGATTATAGTCTATACAGACAATGCAAATTAAAATTCCTGCTGCTGCATAAACGAAATGAGAGGAAATTATGTAAATTCTAACACATTAGATTGATTTGGTTGAAACAAAACCTGCTCCACTTGATGTTTTAGAGGAAGAGCCACAATTACAATGATTGAGAAAGTGCAGTGTTAATGAAGTGTGTTATTGCTAATCAATTCCTCCTCCTCTGGTAATGGCCAAGAGCTCTGCCACTGCATCATCCACTGCCCACGGAGCCTGTGGGCTCTGGGGCAAACACTGAGGCTGCAGAAACTCCTGTTTGTACCAGGAGCTCACAGGAATTCTGTGACTGACATGCAGGAGGAGTGCATGTTCTCATTCAGGATCATGGAATGGTTTGGGGTGGAAAGTATCCTAAAAATTGCCCCCTGCCACGGGCAGGAACACCTTCCACAAGATCAGGTCGCTCCAAACCCCATCCAACCTGGCCTGGAAAACTTTTTGGCAATCCTGCCTGGATGCCTTGGATGCTGCTGGAAATCCTACCCAAGCAACTTCCCCTTGAGCGAAATAACCACCTTTCTGTGGCTGACTTAGCAGAAAATAAGGAATAAGATTTTTACCTGGTAATAAACTGACCATGTTTAGTTCACAGGAATTAAAAGCAAGGTCTTTTGGGCTTAAAAGTTCCCTGTCCAAATTAAAGAAACTGAAAGATGGGACTGAACGGTTTTAAAAGTTTCAAACGAAACATTGTTCCAATAAGTTGCCTGAGTTTGTTGTAGGAATTTGGAATGTCTCTTAAAACAGAGCTCAGTTGATTAAATTTTGTGATCTGTAGGGAATTGATATGCACAGAGCTGATAGAGTTGTTCTACAGTTAATCAATAAATGAAGGTTACACCTTCTTTACACGAAGCAGAGGAACATCTCTCCAAGCATCCTCTCACCATTTTAAATAAAATTCTCTGTAGAACTCCTCACCAGTGAGCTGCAGAATGCTGAACTGCTATCTTAATTATCACTGTGTTGTATAAAATAATTAAGTAGTTTATTTATCATATTTTGCACTTTGCAGCTAGTCCTCTAAAATATTTCCATTGAATTTTTAAAGAAAAAAAAATCATTTGCAAAAGGATCTGCAGCATTAGAAATTTGTGGCTCTTCTCTCACAGGTAAATACAAGCACGTGGGACGAGCCACTGTTTTATTTTCTATTTAGATAACTTTTATATCTTTCTCAGAAACATTTATCACTGTACGTGGCGACTGCATTTGTTTCCTTTCTCTGCTGATTTGTCCCCCAGTAATTTATTTTGGCTCCTGCTGAGACATGAGGAAGCACAGAGACATCTCAGTGCCCTCAGCAGCAGCAGCTCCACGCACGGGGCGGGTGAGGCTGTGCTTAGAACGCATCCAAAACGCGCATCCACAATCAGGGCAGCACGGACAAGGGACAGCAATTATACAGAAATGAAGTAGCACATAAACACACGACACACACACCGAGGCTGTCACTTACCAGAAGAAATTCTAGTATTTTGTGATTGCTCCATGAACAAGGAAACAACAGGGGTCAGGCCCCAGCTGCGGAAGAAAATTTGGCAGACCAAGAAGAGGGAATGTAAAAATGAAAAGAGAAGGGAAAGATAGAAAGGAATTCATCTCTCCTAGAAATAAAGCGACATTTAGTTTTGCGGGCAGAGGCTCCATCCTGGCGGCAGCGCACGCTTCTCGGCTACGGCTGGGTTTTAAAAATGCCAATCCATTTTCTCCTCATTAATTGTGACCCCTGGCTGCGGCCGTGAGAGGCCCGGGGAGCGCCGGCACTGAGCTCCGCTCCTTCTCTCCCGGAATTTATCCCGGCTTTTGGCCGGGATGCCGCGGCAGCCGCCGCCCCCGCACAAGGGTGCCCGGTCTAATTGCACCGTGCTAATTACAATCTCAAAGCGTGACGTGGGCAGAGAGCCGCTCGCAGCTTGGCACACACAGACGTGGCAACCCAAAACGCGAAACATCGCCCAAAACTGAGGAACGGGGAACACCGCGCTAAGAGCCTGTACAGGAGTGCGAGCTGAGCGTTTCAGCGTGGGACAGATGTTTCCTTACATAAAACAGACACAAAGAATCACAGCAGTAAATATCTCACCCCACGGGAATCATCTTAATTTCCAGCTCACAAAGACCTTAGAAAACAGAGTCTCTCTGCATTAGCTTTCACTTGAATTCTTTGACTTCCCACTGCTTTGTTTATAGGAACAAGCTCTCTTTGATGTTGGAACATTAGAAGGAGTGAAACAATAAATTTCCCATATTCTAATATCCAGGCATCCCGAAGTTGTTCAAGGACCCCTTGATTCATGAAGGCAAATAATTAAATTACCTGAGCTTTAATCAAGGAGTGGCTGCAGTCCCTTTTTGATGTCAATTGAGGCTGTTTGAAGCTGCACACAGATAACTGGCCCACACGGGGTTTAACCCTTTTGGCACAGCAGCAGACTGCAGGCAGGCATTTGGGAATGCTGCTCCAGAAGGAGCACAGGAGGCATGGCAGGCCCAGGAGGGTCCCACATTTGATGGGATGGTCATTGAAAAGCCAAACCTCTTTCTTCTAAACTAGCTGAAATTATGTCCTAGTCACGTCAACCTGTCTTAAAGCATTTTTTGGGAGCTGCTTTTTAGATGGCACGACCCCGAGACATAGCAATAGTGCTGCAAAGCAAAGGGGTTTGCCTTGGCAGTGCAAGAGATTTCATCATGTCCATGCTTCCCAAGTACTTTCCCCAAAAGAGATGGGAGTGGGAACAGACTCCTCTTGTCAGGTGAAAGAACACTCCTCAAATAGAAAAATCAAATAGATTTAAGCCTTCTCTGCCCTCAAATACAAGCACCTGGATGAATTAATCTGTGCCATGACTAAATCAAAGCCCCGGCCTTGCTGCCTGCAGAAAAACAGGAACCAAAGTCAATGCAGACACTGTGCTCTCAGCTGATCTGCCGTTCTGAATATGATTACTGAGAGAATTCCTCCACATAAATGAGGAATTAGGCTCCTCTTCATTCATTCTAAGATTCTTTCGGGACATGAGGAGGGTTCTAAAAGGACATAATTAGAAGGCATAATTAATATATAGCAATCTCTCAGTTCCCTATAGAGCTCCACAAACACAGCCATGGATACACCCCTAATTTTAGCAGCAGTTCCATGGATTATGGAAATGACCTCACCAGACTACTGAGATGTGGCAAAAACAGTTCTGCAACAGGACTTTTTCTGGTCTTATTCGAAGCAGAAAGGCATCTGTCCTTCACAGCACAGCTGTCATGCAGAGTGACATCTCAATTCACAGGCTGAAAAAAGCATAATGAGCATGCCTGCCTTCCCCTAGATAACAGGCAAATTATTTTGGGGCATGAGGATGTAGATGGAAATTCATGTATTTACATTAAAATGCTTGATAAGTTATTAAAAAGTTGGGATGTTTCTGATTTGTTGGAAAATAAAACTCGGGGCCTTGTGTAAAGCCCAGAGGGGAAGCGTGTATAATGAATTGGCAAAAATGAGAAAAGAAGTCAATGTACACACAATTTTATTCATTTTCCATAAAGCCAAAGTAGCTGCACATATAACTGAGAAGAGGAATTGGAAATCTTCCTCTTTGAGCAAACACTCCTGGTAACACCAGTGAAAAGCGTTAAAGGAGGAGCTGCTGATCTCAAATTGAAAAATCCATTAGCATTCATTAACTCAGAATAATAAAATGCCCAAGGCACTTATGGGTTAAATATAGTAAAGAACGTGGAAATAGTTAAAACACAAGCTTTACTCCAGTTTATTTTGAATGATTTCATTTCTGGTAAAAATGGATGTGATTTCCAGATGGGAGATACCCCTAGGCAAAAACATTCTCCTCTCCTCCAGTAGGAAAAATTACTAAATACCAATGGAAAAGTCTTTTGTAGATGTGATTAATTTAATTTACATTATTTTCTTAATAAGGTATTTACCTTCTGTAAATTTTGGGAGAAAACAAAAGTAAATAGAAGTTAAAAGTCATGAGTTTTGGTAGCTCTCCTTTAATGTACAACTTCCAAGAAATTACTTGCTGGTTACTTATTTCTGAAGGGAAATACTATAAAGGCTGAGCTGTTCCCCAGACTGTTTGTGGGGATAGTCACGAGCAGGATTTCACAGATCTGTGAGCAAAATATGGAATTGCACCCAGTGCATCCGTGAGGGGAGATGTGTACAGTCTGGTCGGAGCCCTCAGGATGCCAGGAAGGCAGAAATTCCAGGAGCACGCTCCCGACCTCCAGCTCATCCCAAAAAAGCCAAGGTCACAACAAGCAACTGCAAATCTTGGTCAGTCTGAGAGCTGGCACTTCCTCTGCACACTTGGTTATATCAGCCCAACTCATTTCACATTCAACTCGATTAAATACACATTAGTGCAATTTCACCCATTTGATGGAGCACTGACAGCATTCCTAACACTGCTAGGACCAAAACCTGGCTGAGCCCTGGGATGCACAACTCCATCTAAACTCAAACACAGTCTCAGTGTAACCACCAAAACAACCTGAAATGTGACCTGAAATGCCACATCAAGGGTGCTGCTCAATAATCCCAGTGTCAGAGAAAAACCCCATGGATTCCAGCACCACTTCTCTGCTTTAGATCATGTTCACTGGTCTGAATTTAGCCAGGAAAGTGCAAACACCAGATAAAAAACCTTAACTCACCTGCTCCTAGTAATCATTTAAAAAGGCTAAAAAGGCTAACCACAATAACAAGGTGGTTATTAACCAAGGTGGACATTCCCTGTGGCTTCCAAAAGTACAAATCCACACCGAAGGGCACAATAAGGTGGAACTCAATGTCAAGTCCATGCCATAAGGGAAAAAAAAAATCAGCAATTTTACTTTTGACTTTTGATTTTCCTCATAAAAATTGACTGCTCCTTTAAAGCCCAAGCCAGCAGCCACTTGGTAATTTGTGATGCTCCAGAATGACAGCACATCACTGCAGTCTGGAGTGAATCCTCGTGCTACCTTTTCCATGGAGTTCATCATGTCCTAGTTCCATGTGACAGCTGCATATTGCACTTCTCTAGTGAGGCAGCAGGGCTGGTTCCCACTTTCTCTCTCAGGAGAGTGCTGAGGTATTTCTCAGATCACACTCTTGCCTCATTTAAATGTGGGATTTTCTTTGTCATGAAGTAAATAATTACTGAAATCATTGAATGTACTGAGAATTAATTTTAGCTGCTCCCAGCACTTTGACATCCACTGAGACAAATACACAGACAAATGAGCTTTTGCTGTTGGAAGCAAAAAGTGAAATAATGTCAGCAGAAGGTCACTGGACATCAGCTCCAAGCTCATAGTGAGGGGTGTGATTGACCTGCAGACTGGTCATGGAAACCTTGCTTAATTCAGGGAGTAGGAAGAGTCAGAGGAGAAGGCAAATGCTGGATAAGCCTCAGCCAAGGGAGCTGAGAAGAATGTCTCCACTTTTGAACACAAGTGGAACTGGCTGAATAAAGGAGAAATATGAAAATTTAAAAAAAAAAAAAAAAAAAGAAAAGAAGAAAGATCAGAATAGGCCACTGTACCTGCTAAAGGTGAGATTATGGGAGGGCAAAGCAAAGTTTGCATTGCAAAGTGGGAAAGTCTGGGGGTGAAAGGTTCACTGAATATTAGATTTGGAGCTGCACAGGGAGAGCAGGATCTGACAAACTGAGGGGCAAGGAATGTTATCCACACCTCAGCAAGGTAAGTGAACTCCAGCTGAAGGTGCAGGAGCCTGAGAGACCCTGAGCCATGCCCAGGAGCACAGGCAGGACTCCAAGGGCACAGAAACATCAACCTCAGCTGTTGGACATGGTTTGTTGTGAGCCAGGTCATGCAGATCCCCCAATTAGCTCTGAATGCTCCAAATCAGCTTTGTTTGTCCAGGGCACTGGACTGTGACCTGCAGCACAGGCCTGGGAAGCACTGGGGAAGGGATCAGCTAAAACCAGTTTCACTTACAGGGCTGTAGCCAAAGCACCACAGAAAACCAGAGATCTCTAAGAGCATTTCTAACCCAATACCTGAAACATGAACAAAATGAATTTATATATATAATTTTTTCATATAAATATTACAAAATTCATAATTTTAAGGACAGAGAACAATTATGACCATCCTGTCTGACCTACAGCCACATGTATTGCTACCTAATCAGCCCTTTTGTATGTAAATGACAAATCGTTTGCATGCAAATGCCACTGCCTGCTCTGTTTTCTTCTTGCTTTGGAAAAAGAAATGCTATGGAAATTGCCACCGTGCTAAAAAGAATTGAAATGCATACTAATCAGCCATATTCTCCCAGCTACACCAGCTATAATTGGAACAGTAACAAATAAAAAGGCAACAATCAGCACTGGACAAAATTTTCTATTTGAATCAGAGCCCCAAGTAAAATTATTATTCAGCTGCTTTTCAAAATTTTGGAACCTCTTATGTCTGGAGAAATTGGGTTTGAAACTGTGAATGAACACTGACTTTTCACTAATGTGAAATATTGAAGATCTCTGGAATTTCAATTGCAAGAAAAATATCCTGAAAGAGAATGGGAAGGAGCCATTATCATAAAGAAATACCTGTTCTCTGTGTGCAGTGGATAAATGCTGGAGTGATTCTCAGTTCCACCAGGCTGCTGATCCCTGTGGCTCATGCAATATGGAACAGGAGGGTTTGATCAGTGCCCTGGACGTGCTGAATTAACCTGGCAGCATTCAGCTGCTCTAATAGTGCTCCTTCCTGGAGAACAGCTCACAGCCATTCCTGCCTGACCAGAAGGTGCCCTGAAAGCAAGAAATGCACTAAAACCTTGTCTTGAATGATCTCCCACGAGCTCCACGATGCTGAGGAATCCTCGAGTACAGCAGTGTGTGGTCAGGACCCTGAAGGGAGCATTGCTCTGAGGAGGGTGGGATTGAATCCTAGAATTGAATCCCAGTATTTCAATTGTGTTTTCTATTCTAATGAGACTTTTCTTAATTTCTAAATGCCATTCCAAGTCCTGTATTTGCCTCAGGATCTCTCTTTATCAAATTAACCTATTAACCTCCAAAAATTAGGGATAAACTTTTTGAATGGTATTTTCCCTGAGGAATAAAAAGGTTACAATTTTTACTGTTGCTTCCATCAAAGTTTTCCAGTCAACTCTATAAATGAGTGTATAAAATGCACATAAGTGCAGGCAGGTCTGTGACTAAAAAGTTCTGGGAACCCTTATTTGGGAGCTGGCATAGTTACAGGTATTTTGCTTGGGCAAAATATTTTTTTATTTTTGGTTCAAATGCCAACCAACTTTGCACAAGCTTTATTTCTTTTGTTTGCCTTGCAATGTCTATACACACACACACACACAAAAAAAAAAAACAAAA